>PVJA010010160.1:0-13772 GCA_004027025.1 Myocastor coypus
TCTACAAACTGGGAGCCAATAAACCTTGCCTCCTAGGACTTTGGGTGTTGAGTGTTTTGTCTCCAACTAAGATGGACGGACAGACGGGGGAAATTGACACAAAGTGGCGGGAGCAAATAGAAGAACTGATTGGATGATCAGGATCATGCAGGATGTCATTGGCTAGGTCTAAGTCATTGTGTTGGCGCTGGGGTTCCACGGATTTCTCAGTGCTCTCTGCTATTGCTGAAATGCAGCCACCTCAGGCCCCTGGGAGCTTCTGACCTAATACATAGTTCGGAGTTTCTTTTTTTTTTTTTTTGTCTTTTTGAGACAGGGTCTCACTATGCAGTTCAGACTGGTTTTGAGCTCACTTTTGTAGCCCAGGCTGGTCTCGAACTTGCACCGATCCTCCTGCCTCAGCCTCCCAAGTGCTGGGATTACAGGCATGTGCCACCACGCCCGGCTAGTTCGGAGTTTCTAAGGAACGATGCCATCCCCGAGTGCAGCTCCTCCCGCCTTACTCTTAAATGTCAAAACCTGACTCAGGGGCCCCTGTGGCTGAGCCACAGATGACGTCCCCACTTATGTGAGGGTCTGCATGTACCTCACCCTCATGGAGTGGTGATGTGTTAGGAAAGAGGGGTCTTTGTCAGGAAGAAGAGGGAAGGATCCCTGAGTAGGTGAACGGGGCAGGTGCCCACTCTAGAACCTCAGAGCACTGCTCTGCTGATCAGCTTGACGCAGCTCATAGCTCAGGTCCAGAACTGGCTTTCTGTGTCTGTCTGTCCCCGGCTGTGCAGCTAGCAGCACAGAAGTGTGCTGTGTAGCCCTTTGCAGAGGAAGAACTGGGGGCGTAAGCGGCTGCCCCTGCTCCGTGTTTGATTTGATGCAAATCCTCTGTCTGCTTAACATGGTCATGCTCAGAATGCTTGTGAATATTGTCCAGAGAAAATGCCACAAGACTGCAGAATCCAGCCTAAACTATGTTCTTTGGGATTCATGGAAGCTGCAGTGCCTGGAGCCAAACCTTAGCCAGATCCATCAAACACTGCTTCTGCGGTTGATGTGGGCCTGGTCTCTTCCCACGGTCAGGGAGTTCACAAAGTCTGCCCACCCCCCCCCCCCTGCGCGCAAGGGAAGTCTGGGCAAAGATGAGCGGATGTGGCTGGAAAAATAACAGCTTCTCCTTGAATGTAAATTTTCTGAGAGGAGGCCCGGAGCCCACAGTGCCAGCAGGTACATTTTCAGCATTTTGGAGGGTGCGCTTTGTTCAGCAGGCGTCTAGGATGCCTGATCTTGGGGTTGCTAACTCAGCTGTGTGCGACTGGCTGAGGAAATCGCTGCAGTGCAGGGGTGAAGCCAGGGGACCAGGGGGTGCTGTCAGCGGAGAAGTCGCCATGCTCCTCCGTTCTGAAAGGCCAGCTGCAGTAGGCTTGGCCGGGTGCTGCCCAGCAGGAACAGGTGAGATTTCCCTGGCACCCGGAGCACTGGAGCTGCACCTGTTCATGACCCCTGGTTTCTAAGTCTTGTGCTGCATTTGTTTGCTATTCTATCACGGAGGCTGGAACAGTTCCCTTTGGTCTAGGCTTGCCCCTGCGGTGGTCCGCATCTTGCACACGTCAGGTGGGTTGAGGAGGCGCTGTGACCCCTCAGCAGTACCCATCGGCATCGTCCTTCCTCACACCTAGCACCTTGTACATGGGGAGGAGTCAGACTGAGCTGGGGCTGCGTTTCTTTAGTTTGTACTGTGCTCCTTGTTTGTGATTGGCTCAGGCCTGACCGCATGATCTGACTGTGTCCAATACGAGGGCGGGCTGCCGTGCCTGCCCTTGCCTCATCTTTCCTTAGGACCCTGCCCCTGGGACCCTTGTGGTCACTGCGCTGCCCCGAGGGCCTCCCTGGCAGCCTGAGGGAGGAGGGCCTGAAGCGGCAGTTGGTGGTCCCCGCGAAGGGAACAGAGAACCCAGATTCTTGTGGTGCTCCTTAAGCTGCCCAGTCAGCTGGCTCTGAACCTCGCCCTTCCTTTGGACTGCAATTTGTGGTAGATAATAAATTCTTTATTGCCTTCCTTTATAGTTGAAGGCAATTTAAGCCAGCCTAGGCAGCAGGCGGAGGGAGAGACTCTGGCCCACTTCCAGCCTCATGAACTATTGGCCTGGAGGCAGCCTTCCTTGCCTGCTGCGCTGCTGCGCTGGGCCTCGATGCTGGAAGGGCTCCGAGGTCTTTTCATCTCGGGCTGCTATGGCGCTGGTCTTTGGGAGAGTGTGCCAGCACTATACCTGGAAGCCATTCCCTGGGCCTTGTGGTGGAGTGGACGAGTACTACCAGTCACATCTGGCGGGGGACCTGAGGAGGAGCACCTTTTTTGTCGCCCATGCTTTGGGGCCAGGCCAGGCTGATCATGATCTGGAGGGCTTCGTTTTCTCCAGAGGGTTAGGGATAAGTCAATAGCAGCTAAATGATGCCCTTTCTCATTTATAGAACTCATGCCTTGGGATGTCGCCTTCGCCCCACAAGGGGCCGCTGAGGTACCCTGCAATCCCAGAAGTTTCCCTGCTTAGAAGAGAACAAAAGCTGGCTCTCTGGGAAACTAAACCACCTGAGGCCCCTTACATCTGTAAGCATTCCAGATGTTTTGTCTTCTTTTTTAAAAAACAAATAACATTGCATTTTATTTAATTTTTTAATTTATTTTTTGTCTTTTCTTGAGACAGGATCTCTGTGCAGCTCAGGTTGGCCTTGAGCTCACCTTTGTAGCCCAGGCTGGTCTGGAACTTGCACCAATCCTCCTGCCTCAGCCTCCCAAGTGCTGGGATTACAGGCGTGCACCACCTCGCCCAGCTGCCCCTTTAATTTATTTTATTGCAGGACCAGGGTTTGAACTCACAACCTTGCACTTGCTAGGCAGGCACTTGTGCCATGGAGCTGTCTCCCCAGCCCCCCGGCACCCCTTTATTTTAAAGTAGTGTCATTCTACTTTGTTAGGCCTGGCCTTGAGGTCCTTAGTTCAAGAAACCTTCCTGCCTCAGCCTTCTGAGTAGCTCAGATGCCAGGGTACGCCACTCTGCCTGGTTCAGTTCTTAGCTTTTTTCCAATGGGCCTCTAGTTTCTTGGTAGTTTTCCTGAAATGTATGGGTGGACTAAGGCGGGGTTCGGCGAATTTCCACTGTAAAGGTTGAGATGGGAGAACTTTTTTCTTTCTTTGACTGTGAGCTGTCCCTTTCACTGTCCCCCGTCACTGGGTGGCAGCGCCAGAAGCTCAGAGCCTCTGCCCCTGAATGTCCCCACTTCCATCTCAGGCACGTTAGGGCTGCATTAGCGTGCTCCCAGCGGGCACGCTGGGGTTCTTGGAATCGGCAGAAAGCGGGTGGAGCCTTCACGCGGGCGAATCGGTGGAAAGGTCAGCGCTCCAGGCTGGGAATCGGGGAGGTTTTGATGGCACCAGGTGGGTGTCCAGAAGGGGTCCTGTTCCCCTTCGCTTTCTGAATTCTCCACCTCACGGAGTTACTTTGCTCTCCCTATCCAACCCTTCCCATCCTGTAATCACTTGGCGAAGGGCCTTTGTGGTAATCTGGGCAGCCCCAGCACGCCAGCTCCGCCTTCCCCACCCCTGGCCACCTGCTCACCTGGGACTCGAAGTGCGCTCTGTGCAGCTGCAGAGCAGCTAGGACACAGGTTGTCACTGGCGGGAGGAGCCCTTCTGCGCTGTTCAGACACAAGGAAGACCACACCCTTGGGTCTAGGACTCTGAAGTTTCCTCAGCGCCTGGCAAATGCAGTTGGGGACAGTGGCTAGCAAAGGCTTTCTCTGTTTTATAGAAGAATAAACAGTGCTTTTTGCTTTCTGACTTAATGCAGAGATTAAAAATATGCTAAAAACATGCTTTTTTTTTTTTTTTTTCTTTTAAAGGCATAGCCCAGAGACACCAAGGAGCCTTTTCATCTAACAGAGCTAGCTAGCTTCCCTTTAAGCAGAGCATCAGGATTGCTTCAATATTTAGGTATTAATATTCCCTTGTGGCTCAATCAGCCCTTTGAAAATGAATTTCTCTGCACTGCTGTCACAATTAAAGACAGACATGCTGAGGTGAACGGAATGTGCGTGTTTCTTAGATTGGGAGGACGTGTTGAGTCAAATGAACATCCTCTCAAGGTTAGATGATCTATTTAAATCGGTCCCAATTACCGCGCCAGGTACAATGTTTGATGAGATCCGGGGAGAGCAGACGACTTAATCTGCGGGCGAGAAATTCTCCTCTCCAGGAGGGAAAGTAGGAAGTGTTGCCGAGGGACAGAGTTGCTTAGACTAAGGACAGGAAGTTTCCTCAGAGTCTCCTCAGCATGAGAGCCATTATGGGGTGAGGGAAGGCTCTGTGGTGGAGGAGGGGACAGGTGGTCTCTTGACGGTTTCCTGTTGCTGGGCCTGGTGGACCCTTCATAAATGGCCCTGGGAAGGGAGTGAGGTCATGGGAGACTTTTGGGGTATGGGGACTCCAGCCTTTTACTCGGGCG
The DNA here is from genome assembly GCA_004027025.1 of Myocastor coypus. Lineage (NCBI taxonomy): Eukaryota > Metazoa > Chordata > Mammalia > Rodentia > Myocastoridae > Myocastor > Myocastor coypus. The sequence continues at coordinate 4,494 of PVJA010010160.1, forward strand.
TGGAGTCTTCCTGGCGACTGTGAGCGGAGGGGCTGGTCTCCCATGGTCTGGTCCACCATGGGCCTAAGCAGGCCAGGCCCCTGTGGATCAAAGCCTAGGAAGCCATGAGAAAGCTTTTCCCCCTTAATTTGTTTGTTGTTCTTCCTTTAAAGTGTCACAGCAGTGGAAAACGGACACACAGGCTGTGTTTTTCTCATTTGCTCTGGGACTGACTGGGGGCGGCTGGGGGCACTGTACCTCCGAGCTCTATTCCCAGCCCCTTTCCAGAGCTTTTTGTTACTTTTGAGACAGAATCTCAGGAAGCTGCTGAGGCCGGCCCTGAGCTCATGGTCCCCTCGCCTCAGCCTCCTGAGCAGCTGGGATTACAGATGGGCACTTCTATGTCTGTGCTGGTTGTTCTTTTGGGTGGGCAGGGTTACAAAGTGACCAGGACTGAAGACATGGCTACGTTGTGTTGAGTTCCACCCCAGGAATTTGGGCGAGATTCCAGTTTTCCCTCGAAGGGTCTCAGGGCATGCTTTCCAGAGGAACTGCCCGGATCCCAGCTCCCCCTGAAGGCCAGGTCCCCCTGGCCAGCTCACTTCCTGTGTATCCCTGCTGACTCGGCCACTGTCTCCGAGTGAGAACATGGTGGCAGCCCTCTCTGTAGTCTCCCTGTTTTCAGAAGCAATTTTCTAAAATTATTATTAATTTTAATAAGAAATAACAATGTGACAGTTTCAAAACATGCTAGTAGTTCATTTCCAATATTTGATACAATGAGTATTTGTCTTAGTTACTTTACTTGTTGCTGGTATAAATACTCAACACTCAAAATGAAGGAAGGAAAGGTTTATTTAGTTCACAGTTCCTGGAGGTTTCAGTCCATATTCAGCTGGCCCAAGGCTGAGTGGAACAGGGCAGAGAGCAGCAGTTCATGATGGAGGAACAGCAACAACGGTGACAGAGTCAATGGACCAACCAGGGAGCAGAGAGCAACAGCTCTAGTCTGTCTCTCTCTCTCTCTCTCTTTTTTAATTACATCAGGCTCTCTGCCTTAGCCTATCATCTCAGGCCACACCCACAGTCTCAGCAGTACTCAGACCATAATCCCAACAGCAGTAAAACACATAATCCCAGTGGATCATCATTCAAGTCTCAAACTCTAGAAGTCCCCGCCCATGATTGCATGAGGCTGTGGGGGGACAGCTAGACATAAACCATAACAGTATTGTTGTTCTCCTATTAGTTCTACAGAGCACAGTGTGTAGACGTGATTACTTGCGCTGAACCAACCAGCAGAAAAGTTTAACCGCAAGGCATAAAATGGAAAGCTAGGTTAGAATGCTGAGCTATAAAAGGCTTAAGTCAACAGCTTCCAACATTGCCAGTTTTACCAGTAACCCAGTGCGATTATTGGACAGTGGATTATATATACAGCTACTTTCTCTTAGTTCAATGAGAGAAAATTTTTTGTATCATCAGTAATGATTATTATTATTTTTTTAATCTTTATATTTATTTGGTACAGGGTCTCACTACGTACCTCGGACTCATGGTGAACCTCCTGTCACAGCGTCCCGATGCTGGATTATAGGTGTGTGCTACCACACCTAGTTTTGGGGGCCAGCTTAGCAAGCAGCCAGTGTGGCATACAGTACCAGGGATTGAACCCTGGTACTGGCACGTGCCAGGCAGGTGCTTAGACCATAAGCTATCTCTACAGTTCTTATCTTGGCAGCCTTAGAAACACTTCTGTTATACCAGGAAAACCACGAACTCTTTGGCCAGCCGTGCCTCTCGGCTCTTCCCACAGCCACTCCCTGCCTGGCTGCAGCCTTGGGGCTCCACCTTCCCCGTGGGCCTGGCCCCATGGTGCCGCAAGTGCTTTGCGGTTTGTACAGTACAGTGTTCTGAAGGGTGGTCATTGCCTGTAGACGCTGGAGCCAGGCCGTATGTCCAGCCCTGTTCTGCTGGCCAGCCAGTGAGCTGGAGTGAGTTACCAGAGCTTTTGTTTCTCAGTATCCTTACTTCTACATTGACTGAAATGATTCCACTTTAATGACACCTCATAAGTCTGAACTGAGGAATAGATGAGTTAAAATATGGAAAAGACTTAGACAATTGCTTTGTGTTCGGCAAGCACCGTGCAGACGCTGGTTCTGTTTTGTTCCATGAAAGCCCAAATGATCATATTTTTCTCTTTGGCTTTTTAGGTAGCAGCTTTATCCCGTCTGTCTCCGCTGTAGTAGCCGTTCTTTCTTTGTGACTTTTCACTTTCTACCTTCCGGAAGGACTCACCCCTTCTAAACAAACCAACCCATTGCAGATTACAATGCGGGATGGAATTGCATTAGCGTCAGTGCAAAGAAGTCCTTATTTCACCCTGAATCACTTAGATCCTTTGCCAACTGGTGCTGTATTCTCTCTGGACATCAGATGTGTTTTCTACAAACAAAAGACTTCCCGCTAATGTATCCACCAATATCAAGAATAATTAACGGATGCAGTGCAGCTACCAAATTCTCACTCTGGGCTCTGGTTGTCCCAGGAACCAGAGAAACGATTTGGCTTCATGCGTCCCCTGTGAGACTTTCTCAGGCCTGAAGCTTCTCAGCTTCTCTGGGCTTCTCTGACCTTGACCTTTTCTGAGGAATACAATGGTTACTTTGTAGACTGCCCCTTTTGGTTTCTTCATGGTGAGGCTCCAGTGATGCGTCAGGAGAGAAGTGTCTTGGAAGTGGCACTTCACGGCCTGCCTTGGGGAGCCCATGATTTTGATTTGTTGCTGGAGATCTTATATCTTGTCCCCAGATGAAGGTAGCATGTGCCCGGCTTCTGCGTGGTAATCTTACTCCACTAGCCCCCTTTGTAATAAGTATTTTGAGGACTGACACTTCAAGGTTAGTCCAGCTTTCATTTTAATGTATTTTGTATATCTGGACTTAGAAGTCATAACTTCATTAGTTCTTGAGGTTCATGGCAGCCCACGTTTAGATATGAGAATTCCTTCTAGATCATTCCTATGGCCTTTTGCATATGCCCCCTTTGCTATTTCCTGAAGCACAATCCCAGCTTGTACCTTGCTAGACCCAGCCCTGGGCTTTAGGCCAAGAAGCCCGGACCTAGGTGTCAGGTGTGCTCAGAGCTCTTAGGTATTGCGTGCTCACGTGTGTCTTACATGTTTATATCTCTGTATTTTCATCATTTCATGTATTAAAAGCCATGCATTTATGCTGACACTGACACCTCAATTCTTTTCAGCACCATGAGCTTCATTTCCATTTTTTCTTTAGAGATGTGAAACTCTCTTCTCCAAAAAAGGAGAGCCTGGCCTCTCAGTGTCTCAGCGTCCTGAGAGTCCGTTTCCCAGCCCACCGGCGGGGTGCAGACCTCTGGGGTCACACCCGCCCCGGTGTCTGCTCTCCATAAGAGCAGCCCTGCGCCAAGTGCTTGGCCGGGCCAGCGTGTGTAGCCTGGATTTCATCTCTACCAGCTGACTCTGCACCATCTCTAGTGTTGGCTAAAGTGACTGTGTTAGTTACTTTTCCTTTCTTGGTGAGACGCAATACTTGATGCCCAGAATTAAAGAAGCACAGGTTTATTTAGCTTAGTTTGCAGAGGTTTCAGTCCGTAACCAGCTGGCTCCAAGGCAGGGTGGCCCATGGCAGGGGCCAGCAATTCAGTGCAAGGAATACAGCCAAAAGAGCAAAGGGGAGGCGGAAGGAAGAGGGAGGGAAGGAGGAGGAGGAGAGAGAGAGAGCCTCTTTCCCTCCCATAGCACTACGCAGGGTACCCACCGTAGTGCAGCTGTGTAGCACTTACGTCCAGAATCCCGGCATGGGACCATGAACTCTAGAAGCCACTCCATGACTGCATGAAGCTTCTAAGCACACATGTAGGCACATGCCACGCAGTGCCAGACTTTAGGTGGAGCCCCATGGCTGTGCTCCGCTGCCCTTCTTGGGTCAGTGTGCTCATTAGCCTACCATGTGGCTGAGAGGCTGCGGCGCTGGCTGTGCTGCTCCGCTGCACCCAGGAGGTTTGAGCATCACCGCTGTGAGTAGTTGGATTCTTGCTGTCGAGGGTGGAGGACGGAGAGCGCTTAGCTCAGTGAGTGGGGATAAAGGGGAGGCATGGAGAAAGGGCGGTGGGAGGCCTGGTGGCTGGGGCCTGTGCCCGGCCCTGGTTCGGTCAGAAGAGCCATGTCGCCACGTCCCTGCCCTCAGTGTTGCAGGAGCACCCGTGTATCCTTAGGCTCACCGTCAAAGATAAATTGCCAGGTCTTGCGGCCCTGTCCAAGGGACTGAGCTGAGATGAGCGCTGTTCCCTGCCTGGTGAAGGACTAGAAACCAGTCACCTGGCCTGCGACAGAGAGGCCCAGTTGTTGGTCAAAGGCTCACTTAATTACAGCCCAGGAGCCAGGTCAGGGTGCAGCTAGGCTGCTGGCTTTTCCTGACCGTGCTGTGCAGCTTCTGGCCGACTAGCCAGGGACTTGCGCTGCCTGTGGGCTCTTAGGGGACAGGAGGGTTTTGAAGAGGTTGCTCCATTTTTGTTTTGCCTTGCTTTCTTATGTATAGGAAGTTTCCTTTCAGGAAGATGGTGTTAATCAGATAAAGCTCTTCCCAGCACCAGATGGCCTTCATTTCTTTCTCCCTGATTAGCTGTATAAAGCTAATTGTCCAACTGAGAAAGGCTTAATTTTACAGGCTGGCGGGGGAGCAAACTTATTGTCTAAGTACAGCTCTGCACGCCCTCTGGCTTGCTTTGCTAGGGGCTCTGCTTCAGCAGGGGCACACGAACTTATCCCGGGAGAATTTCAGAAGAAGTTAAGGTTTCTACGAGGAACCACCCCATACTAGACAGGTATAAATGTAGTTCCCCTCAATTCTGTGAGCTTCGGATGCACCTGTGTGGTTCTGGCTTCCCCCACCATGAATCTTCTATGCATTTGTCATAGTTAAAGCAGCTTTGACTGACAGCAGGAGTCTGTATGGTGCTTTTCAGATAATGTCTGCATTAATGTGTTGTGGGTGGAGGTCTGGTAGTGCTGGAGACCGTATTAAAAATTATAATACAAAAATTATGCTGAATTATAAATGTGCCAGAACACATTATTCTAAATAATTATTATGCTTACAAAGAAGCTAAGTGGTACTTGTTAAATCTGATTATTTAGTGTGGCAGAAAAACTATCTTTGCATTAGTGGAAATGCCACACCAAAGTAAGGTGGCTTCTCTGCATAGTATAGATAGTAGTGGGTCGATTCCAGGTCTAGCCATGTGCTGTGTCAAAGGTGTGCTTTTGGCAGATCGTCTTAATACAATCCACATGCCTTTGCAATTTAAAATATGCAAATAAAGTTTATGCTGAAATTATATCTATTAAGAAACTGGTAGATTAGTGAAGTCACTGAGGCCCAGATTTAAGCCTTCAGGATGTGTGTGTGTGTGTGTGTGTGTGTGTGTGTGTGTGTGTATCCTGCTAATACTTGAATTCTGAATTCTCATTGCATTCCTTGTAAGGATGTGCCATTTTTAATTAAGAGTACAACGTGGTGGGGTATTCTAAATTAGGCCTGATTATAATTGCAGATGGCAATTGAGACTTTGGAAAGCTGGTGTTTTAAACTATTCGATAAGAATTCTGTTTTAGTGTCGATTTGTGCAAGTTTAGCAGTGGTTGTTTACGGGAAAACATCTTTCTTCATTTGTGTTAAACTGTCACAGCATATCCAGCTTGTACTAATGTGGCTCAAATTATTTTTTAAAATTCTTTCTTAACAATGGGTCAGATTAGAAAAGCTGCCCAGACAGCTGAGCTTTCATGAATGTGAAAAACCCATGTATGGTAGGATTTCCAGCTGTTCTCATCCACATAGTTGGGGAGTCACCTCAATGACAGAGGCAGCATTTAATCATGAAGACCACATTTGACCACCAGTGGACCTCAGGGATCACAGCGGCTACCCTAGAATGCCCGTCTCTGGCTGCTAGGCGAGTTTGGCTTTGTGAGGTGTTACAGAAATGGCTAGCATTGGCGGGGTGTGTGGTGGCCTTCTAGTGTTAGAAGCCATGTACCCAACTTCCGACCTGCGATGGGTATGTGGCCAGTAGCCCAGCGGTTCCTAGCCAGGAGCTCACAGTTTTGCCCCCTCGCCCCCCATAACAGTTCCTTTGGCCACATCCTGCTGCATTCCCCATCGTCAGAACGGAGGAGCGGTGTTATAGGCCCTTGTTAGTCAGAAGAAGTCAGGGGTGCTGCTGACCACCCCGAAGCAGGCAGGACAGCCCCCACGGGAGGTTACTTGCTCCCAAGCATCACCAGTGCAGCTGTTGAGAAGTCCAGCTGTCACAGAACCTGTGGTGTCTGCATGGTCTTCCACTGCAAAAAATGGACACAGATTCATAGCAGACCTACTGTCCTTTACTCTGTGTGTGTGTGTGTGTGTGTGTGTGTGTGTGTGTGTGTGTGTGTATGTAGGGTGCTAGGAATTGAACTCCAGACCTTGCAGTTGCCAGGTGGATGCCCTGTTATTTTCTTATTACCCTACCTGTGGGTGGTATGTCACATCCAGTGACTGGATGAATGCTCTTCTTTTGACTGTGAGTACATCTGGGTGAGGGCAGAGAGGATGCACAAGACCCCCCCCTTCCTCCCCAGCACATCTCTGCGCCCCTAGAAAGTGTTTTCCAGAAAACCTCAAGGCAGTCAGAGTGAATTTTGAGTAAGTCTTGAGTCAGCTAAGTCCTGTGGTGAATGGAGCCCAGAGTTTGCAGTTGGCCCAGGAGTATGTTTGCCTGTGGTCCTTGAAGAAATGAACCGTGTGACCCCTTCCAAAAGGAATCCTCATTTTGTTAGAGTAGATTTCACCCCTTAAATATTAGTACTCCTAAGGGATCGTTTTTTGAGCAGGTGTCGATAAACACATCTTCATAAATGTCACCACACGGCGGGTCACTGCTGCTCGCTGGAATCGGCCTGATGGAAAGCGGCCACATACAGCCACTGTCCCTTACTTGTGTGGTGTTTGAATACGCAGCTCAGCAAACTGTAGGTCTGGGAAGCAGCGCCTAGCAGGATCGCGGAGGGACTCTCCTGAAGGCTGTTGAATTTGATGCCTTCGTTGTTGCTTCAGGAACAAGGGGAGGGGAGATCCCGGGGCTCGTACAAGGCTGGTGGCGATGGCTGTGGGGCTTGGGAGCCCCCTCCAGCCACGTGTGAAGGCAATTGAGACTGCAGTTCACCTATTATGCACTGGCAGTAATCTTTCAAAGAAGTTTTTATGTTTCAAAATCATGCAGCCAATCGCTGTAGCCAGTGATGTATGGGGCTGTTGATGGGAAATGAATTTGCAGAGGGAAAATGGGATTTGGTGGCAGTGTGGATGCGTAATGAGGTGGCCCCGCGGATTTGCAACGGTCAGCTGTTGTTTGTGCCCAGAATCGGCGAGGAGTCAAACGTCTTTTGTAGAGATTGTACTGCAAACTGGCCTGGTGGGGTTCCGCAGTGATGGCTATTGAGGATGCTCTGAAATTAAACAATCCCAGCTCTTCTGAGACAGAAGGCTGAGAGAGTACAGCTCCAGCCACGTAGAGGCTCAGCAAGACCCAGTGTCAGGATGAAGAATCGGAGGCTGGGATGTGCAGCTTGGGGCAGAAGGCCCGGGGGTGAAGGCCCAGTGCCACACGCAGCTGCCCAGCCAGCCACCTCGCCTGTCCTAAGGGTAGTAGGGGTCGCGAAGAGGCCTTCACTGGTCCCTCGTCTTACCAATAAGGAAACTGGGCCATGTGTCCAGTGTCACACGCGTGCCTTTCTTTTTATCAGCAATGTGTTTCTGTCCCTGTGCTAAAATCCTATATAAATTGTAGCACTGAAAAAGGTACATCAAGGAAGAAAAGCTACCCCGGACAAGCAAGGGATCAGTATTCGGCCTTCCAGGACCACTGCATCTTGCTATGCTGCCCTGGAGGTTGGGAATGCCAGGTGCTGATGCTGCTTTGGGGGGCGGTGTCAGGTAAGGGGGGATCCTGGGGCACCCCTCCTCCTGTCTTGCTGAAATAGGTGGCTTCACTGCAATCTTTATTCTGATGCAGTGGTGGGAGCTGTGGATGGGCCTGGACGAATACAGAAGGTTCCGTGGTGCATGTGGCGTGGAAGGCTACAATCAGATGCTACAGAAGTTACTGCATCCCTCCTGTTACCCGGAAGGGGTGTCTTACAAGTTTACTTCCTCATCCGTTTCATTAGCTCCTCACCCACCCTACACTCTGTCATTCCCCTTTATCTTCCATTTTTCTATTTTGTGCCAGGGGAGACGTATATTTCTTCCTTAGGGATTGTTAGAATTTATGGGTTAAGAATACAGGATTAGAATGTAGAATGGCTGTGCGTTTTTGTCGTTGTTGTTTGGTGATACCAGGGATTGAACTCAGGACCTTGCACTTGCCAGGCAAGCACTTATTCCACTGAGCTATCTCCCCATCCCCCTGTTGTGTGTTTCAGTAAGTGAGCAAATGAATCTGTTTCTGTGAGCCTTGGTCCCAGCATGCTGCCTGGCTAGGCGCCGTGGGTGGGAAGCTGACACGGTTCTCCCTTGGACTTGAGGTTTTCTCACTTGTGATGGGACTGAGGCATGTGACTGCGCACAGAGATGAGCAGGACGCATGTCTTAACTTCCTGCCGCCGAGAGCGTACCCAAGCCCCACAGTTAGGAGGAGGAGAGAGCTATTTCCCTTCACAGCCTGTAGACGTGTCAGCCCCTGATCCCCTGGTTCCAAGCTGGCATCTCTGAGGAGAAACAGCTCCAGGCAGGCAGAAGGCAGCTAGGAAGAACTGACAGTGGGCTGCCCTCTCACTGCCCCTGGCATTCTATGCAGACTTCGGGCCTTTCGGGCGTCAGCGCTGCCCCCGCCCAAGGAGAGACTTCCCGTTATCCACACCCATAATTTGCGCAGCCAATCAGTGGGTTAATGTAGTGACCACACCCTCTAGGTCCTAGCGCCACACCGCGCAGGTTCCAGCCTGCACCCCCTGTTCGGGCTAGCACCACACCACCAGGACCTCGCGTGGCACCCCATAGGTCCTAGCGCCACACACCGTAGATCCAGCAGGGTCCCAGAGGAGGAGGGACTAGGGAGGACAGCTAGACACAAGCGGCAGAAGTACATACGACCTAGCTGGCGGAGTCTGGCATTGATTGTATGATTATTTTCATTATTTGCTATACTTCTTGGAAGTCTTCAAAGTATTTCTTGGAAATCTTTAACTCCAGAGCATTTTATATACCAATAAATGCC
>PVJA010010160.1:13872-52082 GCA_004027025.1 Myocastor coypus
CCTCCCCCTCCCCCCTCCCTCTCCCTAAACTCCATACTCAGTGGAGAGTCTGAGAGCTAATTCCTAAATGCCAGGTAAAAAGACATTTTTGTGTATAAGATCCTCACAGTGCCTCTTTGCTTTGAATCAAAGAAACACTTTAAAATTATAGATGGCAGAAAAGGAACAGGGAGACCACAAGTGTTGGAGCAAGAAGACTTTGCTGTTTGCAATTAGAGCTCAGCAGAAGTTGGTGCATGTCTGTAGAGTTCTGATGTCAATCACTTTTGGGCTATTGCTGTTTTTCTTTGCCATTATTTTTAGGTGACAGATTGCAGTGGGTATTTTGGGACCTGCTACCAGTTGTGGTTTGAAAGATTATGTTGTCGGAATTTTAGATCCTGCAGGTAAGACTCTTAACTTGACTAAATGAAAGGGAGCTCAGAATCTTGTAAATGACTTTGCTCTTTCAAGAGAAAGTGTTCCTCTCTGAGTTATCCTACGGACAACTGTCGATCCTATAACTGAACAAAGCAGACCGCCTGTGTTGTTGAGAGCCTGTGTTCTGATTTTGCGCACTCTGTCACAGCCTTCCCTTCATGGGTAAGAAGGGTAATCTGTGTGGATTACGGAGAAATGATGCAGGGCGCCTACTTTGGTTTTTTCTAGTCAGCAGCTGCTGCTTAATGAATCAGATTAAATGCCTCCATCACTTCCTGTCTTCTGTGCTGCCTTTAGGAAGGCTTGTTGGTACCCTACGTGTGATGCGGGGAGAGGATTTGGGTGCTGTTAGTAAGAGCAGTCGTGTTCTGACTGTCCTACCTCGCAGGGCCAGGTTCAACCCCTGCAGCCCAAGGAGAGGCTGATGGCCCACTGGGCGTGTAAACAATGGCACAACGTCTCACACCTACACCCCGCTGATGCCGTAGGGCATGGGTCTGCTCACGACCGAGTGGAGAGTGGCCGCCTTAAGCCCCATTTTGGCTTTGGAAGATCTCCCCAGCTTTCGATTGTGGATGAAGAGTAGAGTGGGGCAATGAAAACTTGGAAGAGGCCGTGGAGGCGGTGGCCACCTGCTGTTGGAGCAAGTTGGTCTCGATCACTTCCTGTGTTTAAGGGTGACACTCAGGGCTCGGGTCCCTCCCTGGGAGAGGTTCTGAGCAGCTGGGAGGGGAAGAAGGTGCCTGCATGGAGAGTATCGGGAAGAGTTAGGGTAAAGGACCACGAGTGTAATCACAGCAGGGTTTTCAGTGTGGTTATCTGCAGCCGAGCTTCGGGCTTTGTTCGCTTCTTGCAGGCTTCCTCAGACAGGGCTCTCCAGCTTCTCCGGCCTCCTGGGGTCCCCACCACAGCTGTGGCTTCCCATCTGCTGCCCCTGCTTGGGCCCACTGGTTGGCTGCCAGGCTTTCTTGGACAGTCTTCCTTCCTGACCCACAACCCTTGGGTTCCGCATGTGTGTACAACTCATGCCAAGTGGAAGGCATGAAGGTTACCGCCAGCCTGGGCAGTAGCTTTTGCCTCTCAGGGATGGTTGTGCAGGCTTTGGGGTGCTTGGAGAGCTCAGCGAGGCAAGCTGAATTCTGGGGAATCGATCTCATGCCCTAGACCACCACCATTCGAGGGCACTGAGCCCCCTGGGGCTGCTTCTCAGAGCAGCTTTCCCCTCTTCATCCTTGCGATGGTGAAGGTGGCAACTTTCTGACTGCCCTCAGGTCTCACGGTGTCTGTTGTGTGGTCCCCGTCCAGAGTACTTGACTTCTTCTGAATGATCATCTTTTAGCAACTTTGCTCTGCTTTACTCTATTCTTGTAGGTTCCAGTTTTACTGGAACTTCCTTTCTGGCCAAGCCCAAAACTTTAAAATCATTGCCTATGAGTTTTGGGTTTGATTCTTCAACATAGAGCTGTTCTTCAACATAGAGCTGTAGCCATGGCATTGCACCAACGTTGGACCGTCTTGACATTTCCTCAGCAAGATTAAACAATCTGCTATTCTTAATCTAGGGCCTCATTGAAGTCTCGGGACAGGAGCAAAAAGCAGAGCTTTCATCGGAGGTGAGGTAGCCAATGCAGAGGAGAAACCAAGTGGTCCTGGCCTGGTTGCTAGCAGCAGGGAGATCACAGGAGGAGGGGGGTGGGTGGAGCCCCCCAGGCCCTGTTCCCGGAAACTGCCAGGGGCCATGTCTAGCTGCCCACTGAAAGCCTCCTGTGCCCTTAGATGGTGCTTTTCAGAGGTGGCTGGATCTGGGGTGTGTGCATTGAGATGGAGGGTGTGTGCTTAGGGTAGCTCTGGGTGTGCCTAATGGAAGCTCAACCCTGAGTGCCCCTGAGCGATCAACTGGCTTGGAATACACACGGCCAGAGAAAAGCCAGGCTGGCTCCTTCCCAAGCTCCTGCCTGCTCTGGCATGGACTCTCCTCCTCTACGATGTCCCCTACTGTGCCACTCTGCCTTGGAGCCAGCCAAATATGGGCGAAGACCTGCACAAAGAATGAGCCGAGGGGGCTGGGGAGATAGCTCCGTGGCACAAGTGCCTGCGTGGCAAGTGCAAGGTCGTGAGTTCAAACCCCGGTCCCACAAAAAAAAAAAGAAAAAGAAAAAGAATGAGCCGAAGTAAACCTGTTGTCCTCTTTTAACTTCGGGTGTGAGGAATTTTCTTTGCTTAGCAGTAGAAAAGTAACTGAGATAACTGAGCCGTCCGCCCACATCACATTTAGCTACAAGCTCATCAGAGGACTGATCTCCTGCTAATTATCACATACCCGAAATCCAGACATTTCCCCCGAGCCCCCGTGGGCGTGCGAGTCTTTGGTGGGTTAGCTAAGATGTAAACCATAACGGATTCCTTAGGTGGGAAGTTTGTTCTTGATGTTTCACACTTTGAATTTTAGGTGTGATTTATGCAGGTAAGGGGTTCAGCACTCGTTTTGGGACCATGAGGGAAAAACGAAGGGGACTGAAGAGGCTGGAAGCGTTTCGAGAGGCCTTCTACCCCTCGTCATCTCCTCGCCGAGGTGCTGTCATATGAAAGAAAATCAACGCTTAGTGCCTCAGCCCCTGGAATGGGGCTCAGAGTCCCCGCTGGTCCACTGAGGCTGCCGCCTCTCGCGTGCTGGGTCGCTGTAAGGATTGAGCAGCCGGACAGGCTGCTGTGGCTGGCCGCAGATGCTTTGCCTTTTAAATTGCTGTTGTCACATAGCAAAGGCACAGAGGTAGCTGCGGTGAGCTGCTGGGGTAGCGGGTACCAAGTGCTGAGCGGCTGGCTCCTTGTCTCAGGGTACCAGAGACCGGACGCTTAGGATCTGGGTGTTGGTAGGGTTGGCTTACTCTGAGGTGTAGAAGAGAGGGATCCATATCAGGCTCCCTCTGCTTGAATTGTCAAAAGGCTATCTTTTCCCCTTCTCTTCCTCCGTCCCTGCCATCCTCTCTGGGTATCATGCCCACATACACTCTTTTTCTAGGATGCCAGTCAGTTACTATGTCGTCCGTCCTCAGGCCTTCTTCTAACTTGATTATCTGAGTAAAGACCTGTTTCCGAATAAAGCGATATTCTGTAGTTCTTGGGCCTAGGACTCCAGCGTATATTTTCTGGGGAGGCACAGCTGAGGCTGTAAGCTGTCATCGTTCTCTTCCTCCTCCTCCCTCCCTCCCCCTTCTCCCTCCCCCTTCTCCCTCCCTCTTCTCCTTCCCCCTCTTCTTCTCCCCCTTTTTTTTGTGGCCAGCTCAGCCAGGACAGGGCTGGTGCAGCATGTGATGCCAAAGATTGATCCCTGCACTTTGTCTAAACTGACGCTTTAGACAGCTGAGCTATCGTGCTGGGCCAAGCTGTTATCTTGTAACAAATTACCAATGAAACTTAAGTCGTTTACTCTTTTTCTGAAGGTGGACTCTCTGTTAATGACTCAGTTCTCAATGAAAAACTTTTTTTCTCCTCCGAAAAGATGCCCTGTTTTATAAATCAACCTGCAGCCCACCTCAGACGATTGGACCTAGGGAATTCTCACTAAACTTTATATATCCACTGTGTGTGTGTGTGTGTGTGTGTGTGTGTGTGTGTGTGTGTATGTGTGTGTGTGTGTGTGAGATAACACAGTCTTGTCCAGAATGGGTGCAGTCTTGGGGTCCTCCTTCAGTCTGCATGAGTGCAGGGATCATAGGTGTGTTCCAGCACGCTCCATGTATAAATGACTTGTGTTTCAGACACTAAGATCCTATAATCTCAGAGGTCATACAGAGGCTCTGTGTGTGTATATATATGTGTATGTGTGTGTGTGTGTGTGTGTGTGTGTGTGTGTGTGTATATATATATATATATATATATATATATATATGTGCATTTTTTTACACTGAGGTTCTAACACACAACCTTGCACTTGCCAGGCAGGCACTTGTGCCACGGAGCTATCTCCCCAGCCCCTAAAATACATTTGAAGTTGCAATTTTATCAGCTCTTCGGGTATTCTTAGGCTTGGGTATGTTTCAAGGCCATGGCTGAGAAATGTAAGATTCTGCTGTTTAGCATTCGACATTCCTTAAGATTCTTCAGAGTCAACTTCTGGTCTGGTCGAAGTCACACAACTTGTGGGACAGCCAGAGCTCTTGGTGAGTTCATCTGCAGGGGGATGCTGGGCTGTCACAGCAGAGTGGCCGAGCCAGGCCAACCTCGGGATAGTTAGCAGTGCTGCTGAACCCGTTGGCCTCCAATGTGAGCTCGCCGAGGTGGGACATGCTGAAATAAGATCCTGTGCAGAAGCAGTATGTACGTATGTACGCATGTATGTTATGGCCGACTCAGCCGGCCCTGGGGGTGGAGCTGGTGCAGCCTGTGGTGCCGGGGATTGAACCACAGTCCCTGCAGTTGCCTAAGCTTGCCCAAGCAGGTGCTTTAGACTGCTGAGCTATTTCACCGGCCCCAGAAGCGTTTAAAGACGCCGAGCTTTCCCCTTTGCAGTTTCCTCGCCACCCTTTAAATCTGGCACCTAGTGGCCTTACATTTCTTTGCAAAGCATGCGGGCACGGAGACCCCTTACCTCCAGAGCAGACGTGCAGCTCACGCATTACATCAGTGCCCTTCCTGTCCCAACAGGGTTGGGGTGTCCGGGATGACTTTCAGGCACTATACTGCGTTGGTAGGGCTGTCCTCATGTAACAGTCACAACTGGAACACAGCTGATGAGGGCCAAGCGCGCCATTCCAGAGCGAGGTAAACCTGGCGACATTCTCCTGCTCTAGAGATGAGTTGCTTCATGGTGGCCTATGTCCTCATAAAGCTTTTCTGAAAAAAACTAAAAGAAGCATTTTTCTGTATTCTGGTTGTCCATTTTGACAGCAGCAAAAACGAAAGGCTGTTTTCCCTCCCTCAGCCATGAGAGCAGAAAGTGCTTACTGCCTGAACATCTTTATTTGCTTGCTGGCGTGCCATTAATAAGGCATTTGGTGGCCAGAGTATCACTTTTTATGTTAGATATGCTATAAAGGGTTGCAGCTTCCACATTGGCACAGTGTGGTATGTGTAGGCTCCTGGAAGGTTTTCTTTTGCAGCTAAGAGTATTAATGTTCAAAACCCCTTGTACCCAAGTTTTGGGGCCAGAAAGGGGACCCAGGTTGGCTCTGTCTTCATCTACCACATTGGCTGTCTCAGAGGCCCGAGCCCAGCTGGGCAGTCAGGTGGCTGCCTTCCGCTGTAGCTCCGAGTGGCCTGTAGCAGAGGGCCAGATGTGTGGGCTGCTTCTACACTCGCCAGCAGTGTCAGGAGGCAAAGCCGGTGCAGACGTGGATGGCACAGAGGAACAGAATAACGACCAGGAAACTCCTCAGAGGCGCTTCGCATTTCTCACGTCCCACATGACCACCAGTCATCTATGAGGTATTCTTAGAAAAACATGAGTACATCAGATCTAATTGGATCAAATGCTGGGGATAGAGCATAGTGTAAAATAACGCAGCTAGAATACAAGCAGCCAACCCCAGAGTTAGGGTTTGTATCTGCTTGTCCCCGCAAAGCCTCTTGTAAACCATGGAGCTCTTAAGCGTGCAGTTGGAGGGGTGGGGCCAAGAGGACAAGGGCGGGGCTTAAGGGGCGGGGCCAGAGAGGCAGCACAGCCATTAAACTGATGGCAAGCGCCTCCCACCCCAGGCCAGGTGGCCTCTCTTGGAGGTGTGAAGCAGATCATCCTGGACACAGTGGCGCAGTGTTTCGAGGTCTTGCTATATAATTCAGGCTGCTTTAAACTATGAAACCTTCAGTAACTGTGAGCTAAATCTTTCCTTCCCTAAGCTTGTGTGCCTGGTATTTGTCCCAGCAGAGACAGAACAGTAACCAAGAGACCCAGGATGAGGGGACTTCTGATCAGTCCATTTGTCCAGTGTATTCATGAAGCCCTAAAACACAGAGGACAGTCTTTGGGTTAAAGGAGGCTTAAGAGCTCCCTGGCTCAGAGGAACATGTGGATTTTGGCTTCTGTTTTAACCAAATCAGTGTTTTAAAAATTGTCTTTTTCTATGTGTTTCTGAATGGGGAGATTTGGGTACTGGGTGATACTTACTGTATGGGATTATTGTCATTTTTTAAGTATAGTTAAGATAACAATATTGGGATTATACTTGACTGACTCCTTATCTTTTAGTGACAGGTGCTAACTTCATTGTGGGCTGATTACGGTAACATCTAGAATTTACCTAAGACAATCCAGTTGGAGTAGGGGCAGGCTGGAGCCAAAAGAAGGGATACACACCCTGTGTGCAGGTGCAAAGTGGGAGCAAAAATCTTCATCGTACAAAGTTCAGCGATAATGCCATAGCTGTGCGCTGTTCTTCCCAATGACGACTGACTTTAGAAGACCTGCTTCGAGCCGGGCGTGGTGGCTCACGCCTGTAATCCCAGCAGTTGGGAGGCTGAGGCAGGAGGATCAGTGTGAGTTCGAGACCAGCCTGGGCTACAAAAGTGAGCTCAAGGCCAGCCTCAACTGCATAGCAAGACCCTGTCTCAAAAAAGACAAAAAAAAAAAGACCTGCTTCATTTTAAGTGTCCTGGAGGCCAGGCATATTCGAAT
This sequence comes from Myocastor coypus, assembly GCA_004027025.1. NCBI lineage: Eukaryota > Metazoa > Chordata > Mammalia > Rodentia > Myocastoridae > Myocastor > Myocastor coypus. Next base: position 20,903 of record PVJA010010160.1, read on the forward strand.
ATACGCCTCTGAGAGCTCCAGATATCAGCGTGGTCCACCAACTACAACGACTGAGGTTTGCAGAACTGACACGACTTTTCTTTAATGACCCATTTTTCTTTTATTTGAACTTAGCTCTGTGGAATAAGAGATGTTTTATTCATCAGACACTTCACTATTTTTTTTTTCAATTTTAGAATGCCTTTGTAGGCATTAGCAGGTGTTTAATTATCAATGGGAGGATTCTTTATTTGCTGAATGCGGTAGAAAGCCATTAGAAGAACCTTAAAATATGAAAGAATCAAGTGGGAGATGCTGGAAGAAAGGAATAAATCTGTTTCTTTGTGTCCTGGGTTTCTTAAGGTCAAGTGAGGTGTGGTTTCATGTTTTGCAGCTTGATTATAAACCAAGCCAAAGTGAAATCTTGCTGTCCTTTGCTCAGACATTCCTAAGCGAAGAGAATACCAGCTCACGTGAGCCGGGTCCAGGACTTGGGGGCTCAGACCTTAGGTCTGCAGTGTAGATAGCGGTGATAAGCCAGGCTTTGCGGACAAGCTAATCCCCGGCCTCCTGCTCAGCGGCTACTTCCACTTGGGCAGTCTTCTCTCCTGCCCTGAGTTCCTCTGAGCCACCTGTGATGTGATCGCCTGTGTACTCGGACTGGAGAGAGAGAGAAGGAAGCGTTGTGCTCGTGTTGCTCTCTGTTGTCCAGCTCCCGCCCCATCCGCTGCGGGTGGGGGTGGTGCTGAGGACTGAGGCCTGCGCTTTTCTTCCTTGGGGGGTGCAGGACAGGGGCTCGCTAAATTGCTTGGACTGGGCTCGGCTTTGTGATCTTCTGCCTGAGCCTGCTGGCGCGCGTCTGCCTGCCCAGCTCTGCCCGGTACTACTGCTTTGCTCTGCCCTGTTACCGTCCAGTGACCTAATGTCCCCATTGCAAGTGAATCATTTGGGTCTGGGGAAACAGGGCCTGCTTCATCTGAAGTAGTTTGAAGATGGGGCGAGGCCGGGGTGGTGAGAGGTTGACCCCGTGCCAAGGACTGCCGGAAGACAAGTGAGTTGATCTCACCTCCGCATCCTGCCTAACAGTGAGCAGACCTGGAGCTTAAGCCACGCCCAGCAGCTCAGGGCTGTTAAACCTCAGGCCTGTTCCGTGTTTGTAACCAGCAACACTGCGGGTCTTAATCGCTTTCCTCTCACTGGGACAGAGTGCTGGACACCTGCGCCGAAGAGCAAGTGCGGTGTCGCTGGGCATGATTTGAGAGGTTTCAGCCCTTGCACGGCATACAGACACAGCGTGCTGGGAAGGTCTAGCAGAGGCAAGCCGCTCACATCCAGCAAGCTCGGAAGCCCAGAGCCAAGAGAAGAGCCTAGGTGGGAGACAAAGCTTCCGGGCCCGCCCCTTAGTAGCTCCTCCTTCCAACCCCGCGGACCCTCCTAGCCGCAAGTCAGCTAAATTCTTGACATCCAGTCACCTTCCCGGAGCCCCGCTTGTGAGAGCGCACCAGGTTCTTGGACGACATCTGGACAGGCACTGTGAATTCACGCACTTGGGGAACGTTTAGTGATAAATCAACCATGTGCTTTATAGTGTGGGGCTTTTCAGTGACTCCATTGTGGGAACTTTGGGGGTGGGCAGGAGGGGAGATGTGGGAGGTTGAGGCACTCGCACCTTCCATTGGTTCATCAGGGCACTAGCAACAGTGAGTGTCCCCAAATTCAGTCTATAGCTCAAGCACATTCTGAGTAGAAGAGCCGGGGTGGGGGGAGGAAAGGTGGAGGATGTCGCTTTGGTTGTCCTGAACAGACTTCGCTACCTGTTCACCCTCAGTGTTGCTTTTGGTTGAATCTCACAGTTGAAACAATCCCGGTAAGATAATAAAGAAGCATCTCGCGAACAGAGCTCCTCCAGCCACAGGTATGGACAGGACTACCTCGTCTTCTCAAGCCTGTAATTGCCGCTACTTCTGGGGCCTTGGGTGAGGAGGAGCTGAGAGGGAAAGGCTGGCTGTTGAGTCGTCAGCAGGGAGAGGAGTGCGAGGAGCCAGCAGCTGGCAGTGTTCAGCCGTCTGATGGGGACTCCATGCTACCCACCCGTACTTGTGGCCTTGTGGTCTCCTGTGCCTCTGAAGGGCACTTCTGCGGGCCGTGAGCCACCGTGCCAGGCGTGGAATCTGACATTAGAGTGAAATGGTTGCTGAAGAGGGTGGGTGGCCAGCGGCGTTTTTGGTTAATGGGCAGCGAGTGAATCAGAGAACGGGAGCGGTCACTCAGGCAGTAGGACAGGCCATCATGGGCTGGTGACTCCGGGGTGTGGGGCGGGGACAGCTCCACAGTGAGAGCTGGGTAGGACCGAGGGAGCTGGAGGTCTGCTTCCAGTGCCCGTGTTGGCGGGAAGTCAACTGCTGGGCAGAAGACTGCAGACTCAACCCGGACCACACTCCTGAGCTGCTTTTCTAGCAGCGTTGGCCAGCACAGAGTTAAGAGCTCCGGACTGGAGAGAGATTGGACATGGCCCCTGGGAGGTCACCAGGTCCCACTCTTGCCACTTGCTGCGTCCCAGTGTGACTATGCAGGCTGCAGAGCGATGGGGCATTTATGCTGTCCTTAGTGTTTTTAGTCCTCAAATATCAGCACTTACGTGGTGTGCGGCTGCTCCTCTGGGCTCTCCTGTTGCTAGCACCTTTCTTCCCCCAGCGGAAGATGTTTTCTCCTCCAGTTAAGAAAATGCAGCTATTGTGTTTTTTTAGAAAGGTCCTCCTGGGATTTACTGGGGTTAGTGGAGGTCCAACCCTAGACCCCTCACACGCAGGCGAGGCTGCGCTGTGGGGCTCCCCTCCTAGTTGGCAGAAGATGTTTTAGAAGATTGGCTCAGCTGAGGTTTTCTCTTTCACTTCAGCTGACATCCTTTGCAGAGTGTATGTGCTTTGGCATGGTCTAAAAGTATTTGTTGTTTCAAATGTCTTGGACAACAGGGCAGAAAAATATTAGTGTGCCTTCCCCAAAGAGCTGCAGTAATTATTAGAACATTTTTAACATTGACTGAAACTCAGATCCTAAGAGTGCTGGGGGCACAGAACTGTGCTGAGGACTGAGGAGCCCCAGTCAGAGCCTGGTATTAGTTTTACTTCTATTGTTTTATTTTATTTTTTATCTTGTATTTATTTGTTACAAGTTCTGACTACAAACCTTGGATTCAAATGATCTTCCTGCTTTCAGCCTCCCCTGCACTGGGATTACAGATGTGTGCCACCACCCCAGGTCTCTGTGGCCGGCTCAGCCTGCTGTGGGGGCAGGACTGGTGTGGCATGCGGTGCCGGGGATCGAACCCCAGTCCCTGCAAAATGCCTAAGCAGGCGCTTAGTCCACTGAGCTATCTCTCCTGCCCTTGGCTTTACTTTTTGATATTGAAGTTAACAACAGTAAGCTAGCAACTTTGTAGTGCCAGGTAGACAACTCTGTCCAGATGTGTCAACCAAGTTTATTATTTTCTCCAAGTTACACTTCTTGTGTAAAGATTCCTGCTGCCATTTTTAAGCACGTTGCATTCCTAGGCAGCGCAAATGCTTGCCTGAGTGCGCTTCCTTGGTGGGGACTCAGAAGGGAAATAGCAATCATGTGACAACCGTCCCCTGGGGTGCGTGTGATGCAAGCGCTGGAGGCGCAGATGGGAACACGGTGTGGAGTGGCCCTTCCGGGAGCCTACATTCCACAGAGAAAGTCAGACAACCAACCCGCACGCAGCAGTGTGGCTGCCCTGGTCCTTGAGGCTGAGGGACGATGGCGGCCACTCCCCAGGAGTGACCCGTCTGGCAGAAGTGAGAGGCGAGGTGAGAATCTGCAGACTAGAGGAGGTGACAAAACATACAGGCCATCCATCCTGCGTACTGGGTAGGAAGTCCTATGCGTTGCGTTAAAAGACAGAAAGACAAGGAGGGAGATGATGGGGTCCTCTGAATCTGTGGGGTCCATTGTGGGGAACCCCCCATGTATGTGCCAGTAGCTGTGGATGTTCACATTATTTAAAATTGGATGCAACCTCTATATATGTGCCTATATTTTTTTTAAATTTTTAAAATTTATTTCTCTTAAACCTCATTTATTTGTTTGTGTTATGGCTGGCTCAGCCCGCCCTGGGATGGGGGTGCACAGCATGTGGTGCCAGGGATCAAGGAGAGGTCACGGTGCTTGCCTTAAGTTTCCTCCGCAGGCGCTTCAGACCACTGAGCCATCTCGCTGGCCCTGTGCCTATATATTTTAAGTTGCCTTTAGATTACTTATAATGCCTCATACAGTATATTATGTATTATGTAAATGCAAGTGCTATGTTACTAGTTCTGCTGCGTTGTTTAGGAGATCAGTAGAAGAAAAGATGCGTCCTCTGAGCGGATGTGGTTGTCTTTTCTCTCTCTGTATGTTTTATTTTATTGATTGATTGATTGATTGGTTGATTTTATTTTTGAGACAGGGTCTCACTATGCACTTCAGACTGGCCTTCAGCTCACTTTGGTATCCCAGACTGGTCTCGAACTCGCACCGATCCTCCTGCCTCAGCCTCCCAAGTGCTGGGATTACAGGCGTGCACCACCACGCCCGGCTCTTCTCTCTGTATATTTTAATGTACTTAGTACAGGGTCCCCTCATACAGTTAGGACTCATAGTGATCCTGCTCTTTTTAGCCTCTCAAGCCTTGGAATTCCAGGTGCATAGCACCACACCCAGTCTCAGCATGCCCCGGGGTTGCGGCCTACAGGGCAGGCTGGGGATCAAACCCTGGTCTCTGGTGTCCACTGAGCTATCCGGCCAACCCACTCCAAATATTCGTGATCCGTAGTTTTAGGACTTTGTGGTGGGTTGAGCCCACAGCTGAGCAAGTCCATCTGTATTTCTGTTTCGCAGCTGGAATGTATCTTCTGCTGGCCATACGGAAAATGTGGGAGGTGACCCAGACAGAGGTGTAGGGCCACATGCCCGGGGCTACGCAGTGAGTGGCTGTGTGGGCACACAGGTCCAGGAGGCACTTCTGAGCCTTTGTTCTACCAGGGAGTAGAGTGGTTACACTGAGCTGCTTCCCTTCGGCTCCTTTCTCCTGGACTCAGTGTTAGAACAGTTCCTTTCAGGCACAGCTTCTCGGGCCCCTGTGTGTATGTAAAGTCCGCCCCATCTCTCTCCCCTTGTTCTCAGAACGCTCAGCAGTGTTAGGCATCATCACGCGTTCATCTGTTTATTGTCCCCCATTTCCGGTTAGGGTGTGCGCTTTGTGATGAGGCCTAGGAGGCGTTCTGCGTATTTTCCACGATTTCCCTAATGCCGGAGATACACAGAGCACTTAATCCGTATTTCCTAAGTGAATAGATGCTTAAGGTCCAATTCACAGAGTTTTCCCAGAGCCAGAAATGAACGGCTCAGGATTACTTCTGGAGCAGGATGAGGTGAGTCGTAGGCTTCTCTTCCGCAGCTTGTTCACTGTTACTGCACATAAGCAGTTGCTCTTCATGTGTTCACCCTGTATTCTGCACGCTTGCGGAGAGCATGCCTTAGCTCCCCTGGTTTCCCTCTGGATTCCTTAGGATCTGCTGTGCATGAAGTCGCATCATCTGCAGAGAGGGCGTTTTATCTCCCCTGGGTGGCTTCCTCGTCTTCCTTTTTCTCGTCTAATTTCCCTGACTGGCTCCTCCAAGGGAGACATGACCGGAAGCGGCCTATACAATGCGGGTGGTGAAACCAGACCATTACAGATCTTGCAAAGGCAGGAGGGGAGAAATAGTATTTTTTCCTATTGAGTCTAAGTTAGCTGTGAGTGTTTATTTAATAGATGCCCTTTTTCAGGTTGGGGAAGTTCTTTTGTATTTCTGATTTATTGAGATTTTTTTTTTTTTAAATCATAACATGGTATTGAATTTTGTCAAATCGTGGTTCTGCAGAAATCTAAACTCACAGGCTGGAGTTCTTCCTTTCAAAGCACAGACTGCAGGACGAAGCTTGCATTCCCGACTCTGGTTCAGTCGAAGTTTAGCACCTTTCCCTGTTCTCTTCTGAGCCCTCCCCCTACCTGGAGCAGCATTCGTGTTGGAGCAGATGTCCAGGGAAAATGTCAGAGCTTGTCCTTGAGGAAGAACTCTTAAGGACAGGTTGTTTCTTTGGAAGTCTCAAAAATAGACTGGAACGCGCCGCCGCCTCTGAACCCTGCCGCCGGGCTGGTTTTGTGGGCGCACTGTGGCTGTGGCACTCCGCAGTGAGCTGACATGAGCTGTGTGAGCTGTTGATACACTTCAGACCTTGACAGTTGTCTAATCTCCTTGAAGCTGTCGTGTCTGATTGCGTTTGCTCACCCTGCAGATAGTCTGCGGGATGAGTGATCGCAAAGTGAGAATCTTCGCGAAGCCTGCATTTATAACAGACAAGGTACAAAGGAGGGTGGAGACCTTGGAAGAAACACATGTGGACTTCCTGTGCGGGTAGTAAAGACTCGACTTCGAATTGCTGAAGGCTGGCAGGCAGCTGTGCTATAGGCCTGAGTTGGCTGCCTGGAAATTATTTTAATTTGTTTCTAATGGGTACATGGACACATAAATGATTCATGTTAATGGAGCATCCTGTGTGATATTCTGATGCATGTGTACATTGTGTAATTTTTAAAATCAAGTTAAGCATATTTGCCTCTATGCTGGAAATATTTTTAAAAATCCCATCTTCTAGAGTTTCAAAATATGGAGTACATTGGTGTTACTTATAGTTAATTCAAAGTACAGCAGAACTTTATGCTCCTAACTGTAACTTCATATTGTACTGTTGGGCTCTCCCTCCCGATCCCCCCAATAACTTCTCTCTTTGATGTCCAGATAAGCCTAATAAAATAAACTGCTGAAAGTGCAAGCCATTAAACATAGAAATAAAAGTAAAGGTGGAATATGCATAATAGTGTGTTGTGATGATTTAATACATGCAACATCGTTTGCTGTTGGCACTTTTGGGAAGAGGTCTGCTGGTATGCAGCCATGTGCCCTTGTGCATATGTTACGGGGAGCTCATGTATCTCCTGGAACACTGGCATTATTTGTCGGACAATGGCATGTGTGCTGCTGTCGTTGGGACCTGTGTAGGGATAGGGCTTGCACCTTCTTAATTAACAGGGGTTAGCAGTTGGTATTTCTGTTTTCTAGGAAGCCCCAGGGTTACTACAAATGCTTTTGCAGTGAGTTACTATGAGAAGGCACTTAGTACCCCTAAGTCTTACACTTTGACTCAGGAGGTTTGAATTTACACTGCCGTTGCTATTACTGACTTCACTTTACAAAAGACAAGCAAGGTCCTTAAGCAGATTGCTTCCTGGTGGCTCAGGTGGAGTGCCTGCTGGACTCTGAACTGGCCTGCGCTTTCTGGGGTCTTCTCCCTATCCTAACTCAGTGATTAATTCTCTGGTCACTTCCATGACCTCCATGAAAAAAGATCATAGTATCTTAGAGATGCTGTCTAGGGCTAGTGTATCCTGGGGTAGTGTTTTGCTCATGAGTCAGGTAGGCCCTGCTTGAATTCCTCTAGGGCTGTGTGAGTCACTACTTCGACTTGACAGTACGTTTCATTGCTGGTTGAGTTCTTCTCCTATCAGTTATGATCTCTGTCCATCACACAGCGTAGACACAGCGCACTCTCACAGCTTTTGAAGGATAGCACTTACCTGTTCAAAGTATTAGTCACCTCCTTACTCCCTCCCCTCAAAAGCCCCAGCCTTAATTAGTAACCACTAATTACTTTGGTTGTATAAACGTGCCTGTTCTGGCTAGTTTATACAAAGGGAATTACATGCCCCTTTCTGACTAGCTTCTTTCTTGTAGCGTAATACCCACATTTATCTGCCTTAGGGCATGTATTAATTCTTCGATTGAAGGACCATTAGGGGCGTGACGTATGGACATAGTACATTTTACTCACCTCTGCATTACTTTACAGTCATTCCACTGTTTGGCTCTTGTGTGTGTAATGCTACTATACCCACACATGTGTTCTAAATGTATTTTTGACCAGGCAGTTTGACTATTTTTACGTTGTACTTGCTTGTTGTTTTATCGGGATATAGTCTCTGACTCACAGAATCCTGCTATTACTGGCATTGGTGCTACCTTGCTAGAAGTGTGGAAGTTTGATTGTTAGCATTGACGGCGGCACAGCCTGCTCATGGTAGCCAGGTGTGTTAGGCTAGTGGGCGATACCTTTGCTGTGCCCTCGTCCAACTCGGGGATGACAGTACTGCTGTGCATATAGCGTGCTCCAGCCGAGGACAGAGTCGCTGCCGGGTGAGCTTAGGGACCAGTTCCTCACTCTGTGTGTGTGAAGCAGTTGAATCTGGCTCTTACGCCACTTGTTATCAGGATGACACTGCGTAAGTTACTTGAAGATTATCCTGGGTAATTTTCTCATCTGGGAAATGAGGATAAAAGCAGGGCTTCCAGGGTCACCAAAGGGGAAACAGCGTGCAGAAAGGGCACACCATGTGCGCGGCTTGTGGCCAAGGGCTGTATTTTGAGGAAGACAAGGAGACCAGAGAACTTTCTATGATTCTTCTCAGTACCAGAGCAGGAGGTGCATGTATCCTGAGCCCTTCTGTGGCTGGCGGAAGAGCGGCTGTTTCCAGAAGGGTTCTTCCCGGGCAGATGCTAGCCCGCTCTCTGGCTGTCCGGGACCACAACTTCTTCCCAAGCCGCTCAGTTTCTGAGAAGTCGAAGCAGTGTGAGTGCTGGAGTGCTCGGCTGCACACTGGTGCATTCTTAGGAGGCACTGACTGCCTTGTGTTACCGACACAGGCTCCTTCCTTTGTGCACTTGTCAGTGTGTGTGTGTGTGTGTGTTGTATGCACATACACATACATGCCCCTATCACTGTTGGCCACGTACCACAAATAAAGACACTTGAACTGCCTCGCCACCCACTAGAGGAGATGCCCCATAAACAACAAGCCAGCCCTTTTGGAGGCTCTGTCTTCCTGGTGACACCTATAAATGAGTTTAGACACCTTATTGTTCAAGGCTTTGAAAAAAAAATTTGTTTTGATATTGGGGATTGAGTGCAAGGTCTTGGCACTGTGCTTAGTCTTTGCCCTTTTTATTTGCTGTAAGGCCGGACACCAGCAAGTTGCCGAGGTGTGTACACAGGTCCAGAGTGCAGTCTCTTCCTGCCTTAGCCTCCAGAGTGCTGAGACGTCCTCCACGTGGACGATCATGAGGACCGCACATCTTCTCCGTAACAGCAGCCGATTTCTTTTCTCTTTCCGAGCTGCGACTCGGTCTTTAGGAATTAAAACATCTTCTTGGTTGCCTTTTACAAAAGATTTTTTGCCTTAAGGGTTTGTTAACCCTTCCACTGTGCTTTCAGAGCTGTGTCACAGAGGTGGTGCAGGTTGAAGGAAGCTTGCTGGAATGCTCGAGGTGTTTCAGACGCCAGAACTTCCGGATTTCAGAATATTTGGATCAACTTCTCCCACGGGCGGGGTGGGGGGGCTCGTAATCTAAAAGTCCAGAAAATGCAAAAAGCACCAAGAGGCAGAACTTTTTGAGCACAGTACCGCTGCTCAGAAAGCTTTGAATTTTGGAGCACCTTAGATTTGGGGATTGAGATGCATAATCTATACTTGCAGATATGTAGAAGTGATCTTAAAAAAAACTAGGAAGACTGAAGGCAGAAAGGTATGCTCCTGCAAATCCTCTTCAGATCCTGATATGGAAATGACTGGTTTTTTTTTGTTTGTTTTTTTTTTGTTTTTTTTTTTTTTAAGAAAATCTACCTTCGGGATACTTAAATTAATATTTTTGTACAGTGGATTTCTTCTGTTATACTTAAAAGATGTCAAGACAGGGCTGTAGTTTGCCGAGTTTTATGTACAAATCCTTTATCAAAGACAGAGCACACAGGGAGAACCCCGGGAATGAGTCCAGCTCCCTTAAAAATTTAAGCTTTTTGCATGGAAATGTGTTTTGACTGTGCGCTGTGTACTGTCTCGCCTGGTTTGGGGTGCATAAGCAGAAATGTCTTATTTTAGGCTATCGTAGAAGGAGAAACCTTGGAGCTCACGGACTGGCGACTGCCCTGCTGTGGGTTTGCAGCCTTCCCGTGGGAAGCCCTAGGAAGGAGATGGGGAACGTAGTTATCGCACTGAGGAGGTTCAGGCTCAGGCTGCAGGCCATACTGTTTTCTTCTGACATTTTGTTAAACAGAGGCTGAAAATTTGTAGGGCAATTTAGAAACTACACATGCACAGCAGTAAGTACAAATTTGATTTGTCAGTTTGGGTCTGGCGCTCTTACCCACGGCTGATGTCCACACCCACGAATTCTGGGGCCACCTGATGGTTTCGCTGGGCCGCTCCACACTCCGCCTATCCGTTTTCCTCAGCGATGTTCTCACGTGGGTTCCTCTCATGGGATTTGGGGCCCTCCTGGATAAGCTAGGGGAAACTGCTCTCAAAATCCCTGGTCACATCTTTTGTCAAGTAAAATCAAATCTGGTTTTTTTTTTTTTGCTTTCTTTTTTTTTAATCGTAGAAGGGGATGCAAGCTTCGTACATTTACTTATCGGGGGCCCAGGGGAGCCCTACCTGTCTCCTTCATTGCGTGTTGCTTCTGTCTGGCAAAAGCACCATGCAGAGTGCTAGGCGCCCAGGAAATGGCCTACAGTTTCAAGAGTGGCCTCGCCCCACCCGGGGTGACGTGCTGAGCTTCTTCTGCGTTGTTCTCCAATTTGCATTCAGTAGAAATTTAGCAGCTACCTGGCCCCCAGGGTAGGCGTTATAGATGCTGCCCCTTTCTCTGGCTTTTTTTTTTTTTTTCCTAGTACAGACTCTACATGTCTCCACACAGGTCAGACTTGTAGTGATCCTCCTATTCTCAGCCTCCCAAGTGCTGGGACTACAGGCTTTCGTCACCATGCCCAGTCTTAATCACAGTCTCAGCACATCCTCAATACGAGACCAGCGTGGCATGCCCGGCATTGCACCCCGGCCCCTACGTCTACCTAGACGGGCACCCTAATAATCCACTGGCTGGCTTTGAAGTCCACTGCAGAATCTCCATGCCTTGCCTCCCACCTACCGGGCAGCAGCTCTGCCCTCTCACGGTCCTGCCCACAGCTCCTGATTGACAGCTCAGTTTCGTGTTGGAGTGTATTAGGTGACCACAAAGACTCAGAGTGGCCTGAAGGGAGGAAGACATGTGCCACACTTCGTGGACAGAGGACAGAGGGCAGAGGATCTTCCCAGAACGAAATCTGCCCTCACCTGGGAACTTGTAGAGCCAACAAACGCTTTGTCTCTATTTTATGGTAGGGATTGACTTCCTAAACCCCTTTTCATGGACTCAAGTTTGCAAATGTAAACCAAGGGTAAGGCCAATGTTTAACTCCACCAGTTTAACTCTGTAAGAGAGTGAGATATCTTGGAGAAAAACCATGTGGCCTGCGGGTCTACCAGAAAGCTATCTTTTAGGTCTTCTGTCCTACAAAACAGGCTCCAGGGTTTTATGGAAATGAAGTCTAATGCCAGACCCACTTAGGCAACTCAGCGGGTTCTTCCAGGCTCGCTTGTCTTGCGTATTGTCCCTGATTCTGGTTTCCTTGGTGCTCTTCAGATTATAATGGATCTGGAGTCCACGAGGCCTACCTGGAGGCTTTGCTTCCTCCACTTTGAGTGCCCTAGAAGGCCGAGGAGCCAGGAGTGTGGTCCCAAGGAATGCTGCAGGGAGGAAGCAGGGTTTGCCCGATAGAGGCAGCACCTCCTGCAGCCGCCCGAGCCCTCTGGGGCCCCGTCTTGCCCTATATTTGCTCCCCGTGCTGCACAGGGAGCTGCAGGACTTAATATTTGCCCCGCCAGATTTCAGACTTGCTTTAGTCCCATTCCTTTGTATCCCCGTATTTGTACATTTTGGGATGGGACTGTCTACCTTGTGCCATATATGTTACAAGCGTCTAACTTCCTTTTCATTTGTATAGGGACTCACAGCTAAGAGCTTTCATTAAGTCTCAGAGGAGACTTTGGACTTGGACTTCTCAGCAATGCAGAAATTGTTAGGGCTTTGCAACTCCTAGAGATGGACTGAACTCCTTTTGCATAAATAAAGAAATTGCATGCATCTTTGGGAGTCCGGGGGCGGAATGGTATGGCGGCCTCATGCCCTCACAGGTGGGGCTCTTGAAGGTGGCTGGATCTACAGTGTGTGCTGCTGGGATCAAAGACGCAAAGTGTGAGTGAGGCTAGCGTGACAGGGGTTAGCAGCCCTGAGGGCAGGGTAGCCCGCATGAAACGTGAGGGGCCGCACTCTTCACCCCGTCACCTGCTACAGCTAACTGCCTTGCATCTCCCCTGCTTCTCCTCTGCGATGCCCCTCGACCGTGCTGCCCTCTGTCTTCGAGCTGGCCAACTCTGAACAGAAACCTCTAGGAACTCTGACCCAAGTAAGCCGTTCCTGCTTTAAGTGTTGGCTATTATTATTATTTTTCTTAATGCCGGGTCTCACTGTGCAGTTCAGACTAGCCTCAAATTCACCGCAATCCTCCTGCCTCAGCCTCCCAAGTGGTGCTGGGATTACAGGTGTGGCCTGGGTGTTGGATAGTTTTGTCTCAGCAACGGAAGTAACTAACACATCTGCCACAATATGAAAGAGAAGCATGAGGCGCCAGAGTAAGTCATTTGCAAAGGTGACAAGGGTGGTACAGGTAGGTTTCCTCCAAGGTCTTACTCAAGACCCCAAACAGGTGAGTTGCTACAGGGCCGGGGAGGGGTCCCAGGTGCTTCCAGCTGCTTGACGCTTTCACAGATGTCCTGGGCGGATGTCTCAAGACTTTTTATCACGAGCAATGGTTTTTTTTGACCAGATATATCTGTTTTGTTGTTGTGATTTAGGGAAGGGCCTACAGGGTGTTCAGGTCTCACTACTAGATTGGACTCTTAGTGATCTGCCTGTTTACAGACTTTCAAGAGCTGGGACTACAGGCGCGCGTCACCACGTCCATTCTCAATTACAGTCTCAGCGTGCCCCGGGGGAGGGGCCAGCCTGGCAGGTCTGGGGATCAAAGCCCCAGCCCCTGTGCCTGCTTGTCGGTGCTTTAATGGACTGAGCTATTTGTCCAGCCCAAGATATTTCATCTGTGCATTATACATATTATCTCTCACTTTAAGAATCATTCATTTATTATTTGGTACAAGGGCCCACAGCTCAGTCTTGCACTGATCCTCATGTCTCAGCCTCCCCAGTTCTGGGATTACAGGAGTGCACCACCATGCCTGGTTTTGGCACCAGCGGTTCTGGGACAGAAGGTGGGTGGTACCAGGGATTGAACTCAGGTCCTTGTTCTTCCAGGCAGGCACTTAGACTGCTGAGCTATCTCCCCAGTCACTTACCTCTCTTTTATTTTATCATCATCATCATCATCATCATCTTCTTCTTCTTCTGCTGCTGCTTCTTCTTCTTCTTCTTCTTCTTCTTCTCCTCCTTCTCCTTCTCCTCCCTCTCCTTCTCCTTCTCCTTCTCCTCCTCCTCCTCCTCCTCCTCCTCCTCCTCCTCCTTCTCCTTCTCCTTCTCCTTCTCCTTCTCCTCCTCCTCCTCCTCCTCCTCCTCCTTCTCCTTCTCCTTCTCCTCCTTCTTCTTCTTCTTTTTGTCTTACGTATTTGGTACACGGTCTCACTATGCAGCTCGGACTCACAGTGATCCTCCTGTTTTTAGCCTCCCCAGCACTAGGATTACACTAGGATTACAGGTGTGTGCCACCATGCCGGTACTGTACCTGGCTCAGCGCACCTGGGGGCCAGGCTGGAGCAGCATGTGGGACCAGGGATCGAACCCTGGTCCCTCAGCTTAGTCCGCTGAGCTATCTCACCAGCCCTCTCTTCTCTCTCATTTTAAAAGTGAAACTCCTGTTTCTTTTTCCACAGCCACAGTTGCCACACCTATCTCTTCTACTATTTCCCAGAATAAACGTCTTGCCCAGGAGATACATGTAGGCTGAAATGCTTGGGACCAGAAAGATTTCAGATTTGGGTTTTTCCCGACCATGGAATGGTTCACAAGCGCATAGCAGGATATCCTGGGGGTGAGAGCCAGGTCTACTCGTGAGGTCACTGTGTATCTCACATCCACCTTGTGCACACAGCCTGAAGGTCGTGAGGACACGCAGCCTACTCGGAGCCCCTGTGTCCTCACCACAGCACCGCCGTCACACAAGGGCCGGTCGCATGCAGAATGCCCCCCACGGGGTCATGCCAGCCCTCAGACAGTTTCCAGTCGGGATTATTTCGGACTGCACCCTGGAGATACTCAGTCCGAGCTGCGTGAGAGGAGGAAAGCTTTCCGGGCGGAATTTGGCAGTGCCCAAATTTCCAAAGGAGAAACCCCATGCTATAGTCAGGACGAGCGTCGGGAGCAGGGGAGATAGCCTCCGGCCACGCAAAGCCTGCATCGCCACAACACAGCAGAAGGACTGCACTTCCGGCCGCACACAGGCCGGAGCAGCTGAAGCCGCGGTGAGGGCGCTGGAGTTCTTCCTCCAGCCTTGCAGGCCAGGACCAGGGCGGAGCCAAGCCCAGGCCAGGTCACCTCGCACACATTTTTTCTGTTCAAAGGGAATTTACTCTCCAACCATAAATGCCACGGCACCGGGTAGGGCTCTGACACAGCTTCGTGGATATGCCGACTATTCGCTGTATTTGATAGATGCTACGTGGGAACAGTTAATAAAGACGGCGTCTCCACCAGCAACCTCGAGTAAGAATTCCGTCTCTTGAAGAGAGAATAATAAGTGGTGATCTGAAAACTCCCGAACACCTGTGCAAAGCTTTTCTTGGGGAGAAGGGGAAGGCAGAGGCCAAGGCAGGGCCGTGCTGTTAAGTCTTTTAAACAGAAAGAATATCTGAAAACATGGGCCTGGCTTCAAGGAGCTTATGATTTGGGCAGGAGACAAGCCCATGAGGAAGGAAGCCCCGAACACTTCACAACTAGAGCGTGGGCATGAAAACTCTTGGAGCATTGCAGATAAACGCTGCCTGAACACTTCTAGGGTGGGGGTGGGCGGTATCTTAAGGAAAGAGACTGAGCTTGAGAGATCGTCATCACAGCACTCAACTCTGTAAGCACCACTTATTTAATAACAAGGGAATAAAGGCTAAACAAAACCAGGGTGTAAGCACTAAAGGAAACATTTCTCAGAGCGAATTCTAAAAATTTTAGGTGAGTTACAACCTAGAACACAGAACCGGTCACTGTGCCAGGTGGGTGACAGAGGCGTGCAATGTTTTCATTTCATATTCAACACAAAAGTGTATCAAGATATGCATCACACCCAACTCAGAGACTCATTTACGCTACTTGCGTTTATTGCAGTGAACACATACCCTATGTTCACAATACCAGTGTTTCCAGTGGCACAGTATTTCCCTTTTCTATTTTCAATTATGCAAGTGTTTCAGCATCCACCAAGATAAATAATGTAAGGGAGTCCCACCTCCTGGACTACCGACCAGCCTCAGAAATTAGGAGCTTATCTGATGTTTCTTAAGGCGATGTCATTTTGCTTAGAAACATGCTGAACATCTGTCCAGATTACTATTTTGTGAATTTCTTGTCGACTGTGATTGTTCTTTCTGATAATGTGTGTTACTTTATTAGTATTGCCAAGAGTTAAGTAAAATATTAATGGCAGTAATAAAATGTTTTGTGCGGGAAAATGCCAGTTATGAGTGTAGCGCCAGTCTCGCTTTCAAACACCCTCTTGCACACTCGTCCTGTAGTATTTCAAATGCATCTCAATTTCATCCATCCACAAACATAAAAGAAATGGGGCTTGATTACTGTACCAATAAAGTTCTATTTCATGTTATCTCATGTCCAATTAAGACTCAAATCACCAAAAGCCCAGGGCTTGGTAAATCATTTGAATCTGGGTCCATATTCAAGCCACTCAGACTCAACTGGTTAGAATGTCTTTTTTTTTTTTTTTTTAATCTATAGGTTTTCTTCATCTCTCTTTTTCCTCTTGTAATTTATCTGCTAAAGTGACATCTCCGGTCAGTCCAAAATGTGTCGCTTGTTTCCCTGCAATTTTTTTTTTTTTTTTTTTGGCCATGTTTCCCTGTCCTCAGTATTTCCTACGAACTGGTATTGAGCAAACTGGGTTGGGTGGTTGAAGAGAAGTGACCACCGAGTGTTAAATGCTTATGAGCCCAGACCCACCGACTCTGGAATACTCGACAGCATGGCAATCTCTCTTTTCTTACCACTCTGTCTTCATTTTTGACTCTATTTTTAGAGGAAACTCTGTCCTCCTCTGCATCAACAAGGGTTAGTTATATAGGATTATTTTTTTTTTTTCATTGCTTTTTTCAGTATCAAACCTGAGGCCTCCACATTCTAGGCAAGTGCTCCCCGACTAAGGTACAGGCCCGCCCCAAGCTGCCAGGCTGAGCCCGAAACATTCTCCTTTTTTTTTTTTTTTTTACCGAGATAGGGGCCCACTTAAGTTGCTCAGCCTAGCCCAGAACTCACCATTTATCTGCCTTAGCATCCAGGCTACACTTTTTAAAATTTATGGAACCTATGATTTTCTTACTAAACTGCATCCCTGGGCTCTTTTATTTCATTTTCTTTAATAGGGGCCCCTCGAGTTCCAGCAAGCCTCACAAACACCTTGGCTTAGGACTGGAATTTTAGATTCCATTTAGTCATGACCAAAGTCTTGAGTTAGAGTGCAAACACAGGAGCTTGTGGGGTTGTAAATGAAGACTCACACTGCTAGGAGAGCTTAGGTAAGCATACGTGTCTGCCTGTGCAGGTCCGCATGCGTGTCCGCCAGAGTGCAGAGGCGCCTTTGTGAAGGCAATTTCAGTCAGTGCGTCCTACAAATTGCTGCAATGACCACTGTCAAAATGGATGTCCAAGAACATAGAAAAGAAGCTGAGGAAGGAAACGGTAAAGAAAATAATCACAGTGAGAAAAAACAGCATTAACGCCAGAAGCAGACAACCTCTGAAGAGGTTGAGACCTAGCAAGCCAGAAGCAGGTCCTGGTGCCCTAAGGTCCTGGTGCGCTAGGCTCTGGGGAGAGGAAGGACGCCGGAGAGCCCATTCCTGATGGTCTCACGGAGGGGGTGCCATGCAGACCGTGTCCCCTTTCCATCTTTTCCTCCCACCCACAAGCCCAGGGTGTCACATTAGATGGTGACTGCAGTGTGAAATTGTCCCTGGCACACTGGGTACATTCACTCTTTGGTGAATTCACTGAGAAAATTATTGCTGCATAACGTGTTCTAGTAAGTTATGCGCACCATGCAGCCATTGTTGTGAAAGGTGTGTTAAGCGGTGCTTTGGGGGTTCAGAATGAATATGGGTATTCCCATGACTTCTTAGGGGAAGCAGTCTTCACTTACAACCAGCTTGAGCATACTCAGCCCTTGGGAACAAACTGAGTTCCTAAGCGAAGGGTCCACCATGTTTTATTGATTTTAAGACAGAGCTTCACCAAATCATTGAGGTGCCCAGGATGGGCTCGAACTTGAGATCTTCCTCACAGCCCGCTTCCCCACGTGTCATGATTGTAGGCCTATACCCATGTGCCCGGCAGCTGAATTGTGTGAGTGAACACATAATGGGCATTCAGATGTTCACTACGTAAAGCCCGTCTTGTTAGCATCCGGCCACATCTGGAATTTTAACCCCCCCCCCCCCAGGATGATAGGACCTGAGCCCATGACACCCAGTGAAAGGGCTGAGAACAGAGGAGTGTTCTGAAAGCCAGCACACAGGGTTGACGCCGAGGTGCACGGCCATGGGAGCAGTAGCCAAGCTTTATTTGCTTCTTGCTGATGGACTTGAGTGCCTGAATCTGAGCACTCAGAATCTAACCACAAGGAACAAATTCTCCAGCCTTGCTGGAGCTGGGTGCCTGGGGCTTTTCCTTCTCAAAAGCAAATTCCTTCACCATTGTAACTTGGAGCGCTGGTGACCTAGTGTTTTAGGGAAGCCCTAGGGCCATCTCTTCCCTTGCCTTCTTCTGAAATAGTTGCCTAGTTTTTTCCAAGACCAGTTTCTATTTTCTTCTGTCTTTAACCCACAGCTTTACTAGAGCTTCCTCTTAGGTCAAACTCAAGAGTTTTAAGTCATATTGCTGGGCTTTTTGCTCTTGCTTCTCAACATAGAGCTGGCTAAAGTCCTCCAACAGTAGCCATGCCATGGCCTCAATGTTAGACCGCCTTGAAGTTTCTTGGGCAAGATTAATCAGTTGATCGCCTTTCATCTCAGTCATAGTCTGAGGTGGAGTCTCTGGAGAATGCAAACAAACTTTCTGCTATGGCCTCACACATGCTCTGGAGTCTAGCAGCCAGGACACTCCTTGGCTGGAGGGGAAGCCCCCTGCGCTGACCTTTACGGGCAGCATTTCTGTCCGCATTCTGGTCTCCCAGCAGGGATAGCTTCAGGCGCTTCAGGATGTGTTTTCAGTTGCTGTGTCCATACCTCCCACTGCAAAGGTTCCTGAGCCGCCTGGTCAGAGGTGGTTGCAGCAGGACTCCCGTGGATCTGGTCCTAGGCTCCGTAGTGATTACATTTTTCATTACTGGGACAACATACCTGTCCCCATAGTTAAAGAAGGAAAGGTGAATTTGGTTCACAGGTTGTAGAGGCTTTAGTTCGTTGACCAGCTCCAGGGCAGGGTAGCCCAGCAGAGGGGCACCAGCATGTGACGAGCCACCATGGAGGTCCTTTCTGTCTCTTTCTGCTTTATCTAGGCTACCTTGTAGAACGAAAGGATGAACCTTTTGACTGCTTCCTCCTTCAGCGTCTGTGGGATCTAATACCTCACGTGTCTGCAGCACCTCCTCTCAGGGAAATGCGACAATTGTGATCACATTTAAATTGTTCTGTGTATACACAGCATTTCAGCAGATGTGTGAATATTTAGTTATTAATAGCTAAGTGGGTGCTAATTATGTGCTCTTGAGTTTTTAGAACAGATACAGAGATGCCAAGTCTCTGTCTTCGCACTCTGGGAAATCAGTTTGGCAGGTAAGCTGAACTTTAAGAAAACTTTGTTTTGTCCTGGCGTTTGGCCCCGGAGTCGACACAGAACTGTAATCCCAGGCCGTTTTCTTTCTTCTGAGGTAGGGTCTCCCTGACTGCCTAATTCACCAGGCAGTGCTTGAACTTGTGACCCTCTGCTTCAGTGTCCCTGACTGACTGCTGGGATTTTTAGGTGTGCTGAAGTTAACTTGTGAGCACCAGGTTTTGTCTGTCATTGCTTACACATTTTGGTTCCATGCTTTTGTGCCTTGTGAAACCTTCTGCATAGGAATCTGATATGACTTTTCTTAGGAAGAACTTCATATATCATTTTGTAAATGACCTCGCTAGCCAGCGCGTGACCAAAGACTTTCACTTCTGTGGAAGTAGAAGAACTATGGTGGCCTCAGTAACCCCAGGCAGGAGCGGAATGCTGCCAGGGAGAATTCAAGAGGGTTTCTTAGCCTTTGCAGGGTTTTGTTTCTATTTATTTATTTTGTACTATGGTAGGCTCAGCCTGCCCTGGGGGTGGGGCTGACACAGCATATCGTGCTGGGGATCAAACCACAGTCCCTGCAGTTGCCTAAGCTTGCCTAAACAGGTTCTTTAGACCACGGAACCATCTTGCTAGCCAAGGGTTTTCTTTTAAGAGGACTGCCCCTGGCCCTAGTTGAGACTTAGCTCCAGAACTAAGGATCCATGCCTTGTCTCACCCTACAATGGGTTGTTCCACTGCTTTCCAACCTGGAAGTAGTTTGGCTCTGGTTAACTGGAAGCCATCTCTGAGTTAGAAGTCCCGGACGCATGTCAAGGTGCTAGGAATGTGACTGACTACATCCAAGAGCTATGGGACTCTGAAATGTGAGGCAGCAGATGTGAATGAGATAATCGTTGGAAATACAACTGTGTCATCTCAGGTTCTTGTGAGTCTTAGCATGTTGGAATATTTTTTTAGACAGGGGTCTCACTATGCAATTAGACTGCACTTTTTTTTTTTTTTTTTTTGAGACAGAGTCTCACTGTGCAATTCAGTCTGGCCTTGAGCTCACTTTTGTAGCCCAGGCTGGTCTCAAACTCACACCAATCCTCCTGCCTCAGCCTCCCAAGTGCTGGGATCACAGGCATGCACCACCATGCCCTGCTTTCACTATGCAATTAGGGATGGCCTTGTGCTCACTTTTTTAGCCCCGTGGCCAGGCTCTAACTTGAAGCCATCTTCCTGTCTACAATTCCCAAGTGCTGGGATCACAGGCATGCATCACCATGCCTGGGGATTCAGAGGCAGGCATGGCCTGTGGGGCCGGGAATCAAAGTCAGGGCTTTGTGCTTGCCAGGTAGATACCTAAGCCTCTGGGCTATCTCCCCAGCCCCAGAACTTTAAAAAACAGTATATTTTTCAATCCTCACATTTTAAACTAAAAGCACATTTAATTGATAGTATATTCTGAGTTATATGTATGCAACAGAACAATTTTTATAACATTCTTTACAGATATTTGTGCTATTCATACAGTACAGAAAGGTATCAATGAGAGTTTAGATGCACACGCAAAAGGAGAACAACTAGGAAATAAGTCATAATAAATCAGTGATCATTAATTTAAATGAAGTAGAAGCTTGTGGTCAAATTTGTCTTACAAGGCATGAAAACAGTTAATATTATATTTTATGCTATTTTTGCAGCCTTAAGTACTATTATTTTAGAATAAAGCTAATCTCACTTTTTTCCGTCCTGTTGAAATTTTTTTTACCTCTTACTTCAAACAGACAAGACATCCTTTTGTTATAAAGTCAGTCCAACAAAAAAGATACTTCTGTGTGGTCCAGGGAACCCATTTGTAGCTTGGAAGTTGTTAGACTATTAGGACATCCTGCTTTCCTTTATCTTTTTAAAATGAGCTTCATCATGATCACACAAAGTTGAGGAAGCTCTGAGGTTGGTTCTTCCTTTGCCTTGAGCCAAACTAATATAGCATCAAGAAAATCTAAGCATTTTCAACCCAGGGATAAAGATGTAGTATAAAAGATAACATGAAAAATGGAACATGAGCCGGGTGTGGTGGTGCATGCCTGTAATCCCAGCACTCGGGAGGCTGAGGCAGGAGGATCGATGTGAGTTTGAGACCAGCCTGGGCTACAAAAGTGAACTCAAGGCCAGCCTCAACTGCATAGCAAGACCCTGTCTCAAAAAGACAAAAAAAAGAAAGAAAGAAAGAAAGAAAGAAAGAAAGAAAGAAAGAAAGAAAGAAAGAAAGAAAGAAAGAAAGAAAGAAAGAAAACCGGAACATGAAAACAAGCAAAAGTTAAGGCTTAGCAAATATTGACAATAATTAACACCTCTTTCTGGTCAGATTGGCAGAGTATGCAATGTTTGCATTGAGCCACAGAAAGTATAAACTAACTTGTGTGGGTGGTGGCTCGTGGCTTGGTCCAAGTTCCACGTAACCCTGTGCACTGTGTTGTGTCTACCTCCTGTCTGGGCCTTATCCTTATCCCTAGAGGCCAATTTCATCTGATGTTGAAGTTTCCAGCCTCTCTTGCAGCTAGCCTATGGGCCCGTGACCTCCAGTCACACCCTGTAATCACATGCGTCTGGCACAGACTTTGAGTCTCTGGATAGTTATGCATTCCCAGGGAGAGAGTGATAGGCTTTTACCAGTATTCATATCTTCTTGGTAAGTTCATACATGGCTGTAGAAGGCTCTCATTGCCTCACATGGCCTCACTGCTGAGCATGGTTCTGTGGTCTGTAGGTTGGTGATGTTTTCCTGTAACGTGTCTGATAGAGCAGATATCTTAGATTCTGTGGGCCACGGCCTTTGTTGGATTTACCTGAGTCTGCCGTAGTGGTGTGAAATCCGCCATCAACAGCTTGTAAAGAAATGACCATGGCTATGTCCAGTACAACTGTGTTTATGCAGGCAGTGGGGTAGTGGGACTGCTCCTTTTGCCCATCCCTGGTCTTGCCTACCCAGGAAACCTAGGAGCTGGCCTCTCTAATGTGTCTTTTTCTCAGATCAGGTAGGGATGGTTTATTTTTCTTGCCTCTAAGATGCTAATTCTTACAGATTCTATTGTCTGATTTGCTGCATGTAGAGGCTATAAAACGTTCCCTGTTTTTTACAGATACAAATTGGTGCTGCTCCTTGCAGAGGTGGCACTTCTTCGGGGGATAAAATAGGAGTCATTTCGGACTCTGCAGTAGATCATCTCATTCTTAATGGAACTGACCCTCAGTGTCAAAACCTCTTCCCCAGAGATCTTATGTATGTATCCCTCACCCAGGGACACTACAGATGGCTCTGCTTTCTGGACAACTGTGATACAATATCAAGGCCAGGACATTAACGTCGTCAATCAATAGATGTTCTTGAGGTCTCCCCAGTTTTGTACCCAACCACGGCACATGTGGCACGTTATATGTGTGACGCATTCTATGCATTTTAATCACACGTATAAATTCAGACACTACCACTGCGGTGTGGTTTTCCGCAGTAGATACCTATCCTCCCTCTCCTGTCCCCTGTTCCTCTCAATTGCATGTCTATCATTGTGGCAGTGATTTTATGTCCGTAGAGTTATGTAGTATATCAATTGTGAGGACTGACTTCCTTCACTCACATTCATTTCTTTGACCACCCCAAGTTCCTGAATCCTTTTCACTGCGAGCAACTCTCTTTGGTATGGACGTTGTCCTCTCTGCTTTGCCATATAGCTTGTAAGAGACATGGCTTTTCTTTAGTGGGTCTTATTACAAATAAAGCTTCTTTAAGGGGCAGGCGAGATGGCTCAGCGGCCTAAAGTGCCTGCTTAGGCAACTGCAGTGACTGCAGTTTGATCCCTGGCACCACATGCTGCACCAGCCCTACCCCAAGGCCAGGCTGAGCCGGCTATAATATAAAAAATAAAAAAATAAAAACCCTACATTTAAAGCTTCTGTAAGAACATTTGTGACCATTTTTAAAATTTTTTTATTTTTATTTTTTATCCTAGCCTGGGTTCTTGCTCTGATGTAAATACCCAGCAGTACCGCAGCTGGGCCATGCAGTGACTATATGTTCAGTTCTGTGGGAAAACTGCCACACTCTTTTGCTTAACGAAGAGTGAGACGTGAAACCGTATTGGTTGACATCCTTACCTGCACTGATGTGCTCACAATAGTGATCCTAGTTTTCCTGCATGCCAGATTTTATACCAAGCACCATACACATTTTATCTAATCCTCCTAACAACTCCCCAGAGATGTCATTTCCCCGCGGAAGTAACCTGCATTGCAGGGTATATAATTAACTTGTTCAGATCTGTCCAGCTCCCAAAGAGACAAAATTGAAGCCCTGACTGCTTTTGGAGCTGGAGCTGATGGTTGTCTCCCTGGGCTATCTGGAATCTGGACTGCACTCAGTGCGTTGAAATATTTCCTGAGAAATATTTCCCTGTGGCATTGAGGGTCATTAAAGCCCATCGACCTCCAGTGGCCCCTCACTCCTAGCATGAATCTTAGCAGTGTGGCCTTTATGTACCCTCTTGCTTTTAACATATCTGAACCTCGAGGTGTTCTACAATTTCTTTATAGGCAAGCGCTTGATACTTAGCCATACTGGTCCTGTGCACAGTCATCTGAGAGGACCTTAATGAAGAAGTCATAAAAAGGAAATGCCTGTAAGGTTTGTGGATCACCTAGTGAGGAAGAAGACTTTCTGGGATTAATTTGGTGCAGTTTCAGACTTGTTGCCCTCGCTACCCTGCCCACGCACAGGGTCTCCTAACTAAATCTCAACTGAACACAGTAGCTTCTATTAGCTGCAAACCGTCTGGCTTCTCTGAGAAGCCCACAATCCTTCCATGGAAGCCTACAAGGGGCCAGACACAACCCCAGGCTCCGAGGAGCCCCATGGGACACTAGGTCTGCTCTTATCCTGTCCTCTCATTTGCCTGAGAGTGACAGGTTATATTTTGGACCTGTATGTCTTAAGAAACTTCAGTTCCTGCCTTGAGCCCAAAGCATTTCGTTTGGGGCCAGCATTTGAGTGCCTGGTGCCCCGTTGGGTTGATGCAGGTGAATGCATTTGGGACCATCTGCATGGCTTTGCTTTCCAGGTCGATGCAGGTGAATGTGTTTGGGACCGTCTACCTGGCCTTGGTTTCCGTTTGATGCAGGTGAATATGTTCAGGTCCATCTGCCTGGCCTTGGTTTTCGGGTTGATGCAGGTGAATGCATTTGGGACCGTCTGCCTGGCCTTGGTTTCCGGGTCGATGCAGGTGAAAGCGTTCGGGACCATCTGCCTGGCCTTGGTTTCTGCGGTGCAGTATGCTCTCCCAACATGCTCATTCGACTGCTTTCTGGAAGCCTCCCAGAGAGAGGAGCAGTAGGCTTTCTAGTCCATTCCATTGCACTGGGAAAACAACGGGGTGCTACTTCAGGTTTTCCTGGGAGAATGTTTCTCTGTTCTCCCTGGGGATTCCAGGCTGCGAGGAAGAAAGGTAGTGAGGGTGACGGGGTGGGGCTAGAGGGTGACTCCATCACAGAGGTTCTGAATCTGTGGGCAGGCAATTATTAGTCACATGATCAAACAGAAGATGCATTCTCCTCAAACTGTAAGTTCTCAGTAAGTCCAAAATTTAAGAAATATCTGCAGCCTCACATATGAGTTCACGGTTAAAAGAACCTCATGGTAATTTGGGGGAGTCTTACTATTTCCGCTGCCGTAACAGATTGCTTGACACTGGCTAATTTATAAATATTAGAAGTGTATTTCACAGGGACAGCCGAATAGCTCAGCAGATTAAAGCACCTGCAAGCAGGTGCAGGAGCCAGGGGTTTGATCCCCAGGCCTGCTGTGCTAGCCCCGCCTCTGGAGCACGCTGAGATGGCAACTGAGACTGGGCATGGTGGTGCATGCCCGTAATCCCAGCTCTTGGGAGGCTGTAAACAGGCGCATCACTGTGAGTCTGATCTAGTAGTGAGCCCCTGAGCACCCTGCAGACCCTTCCCTAAAATATATGAGGAGGAAGAGAGAGGAGAAGAACAGGAGGAGGAAGAATATTTCAAGAGTCTTTCTCATGGGGTAGAGAGCATGCCAGGGCTTTCAGTGACAGGGACTCCTGCCGAGCGAGCCTCACGGGCTTGCCACCCCAGCACCGGAAGTGAGGAAAGCAAGCACGCTGCTGTGTGGCGCTCGCTTCCCGGTTCCCGGAGGCAGCGCCCTGGTGACCACGCCACCTCCCAACAGCACCGCGCCAGCCCACGCATTTCCTGGGGGGGGGCCCCTTCCAGCTGTCACAGGACTCGGGAGAGTGTGGCTGTATAGGAGGTTAGATGGACAAGCAGGGACCCCGTGTTAGAGACACGTGCCTGGTGCTAGACAGGGCGTGAACGGGGAGCGCCTGGATTCGGAGCTGGGACTTTATCATGTTTTGTCCCCCAAACCCATTATTTCAGCCACCTTGCTTTGCAGACTATAAAGCCCTCCTTTTACAACGGTGGCCGGGAAGTGCTAGTAAGCACGGCGCTGGGTTTTGTTTTAAAGTTACTACGGGACGTCTCTAGTGTCTGCTGCTCTTGCTTTTCATCCCCTCTCCTGCCCCCCCCCCCAAAAAGAAAAAATAAACCCATAAGCTCTGCGGATTAACATACTTGGTCATTCTTTCCCCTGTACAAATGCAGTGATGCATAGTGAAAGGGTGGAACCAGAGCTCCCCGCTTCTGCTGGGAGGCAAGATCCTTTAAATGCACGATTCTCCCCAGGTGGGGGTCCGCGTGACACGAACCTGGAAATATCCAGTGCCAGCAGACCCTGAGGGCCCTGGCCACGCCCCAGGCGCCTCTGTGGCACTGCCTAAGGTCGGGAATGGGAATCTTGTCCAGGGCGCACGGAGCAGGGTCTGCCTGAAGCCCCTGAGTTTAGAATGGTCCAGCCCTGCCCCGGAGGTGGGGATCTGCTCCCGACCGGATCAGAGTGCCGTGTCCTCCAGCCACCTGGGGTTCTTGTGAGGGAGTCCCCAGGATCTTGTCTAATGGCGGGGCGAGGAGGGCAGAGCCTCGGGTTTTTGTGTCCGCCTGCTTCTGAAAAGCCGCTTTCTGTACCACATGTGTCCCCGCTCCAGCGTGGAAGTGTCACCCAGTGCGATGTCCGTGTCACCACCAAATGTTGTACTTAGAAACAGTATTGTCGCAATTGTTTTCAAATGGTTTGTGTTGTTGTAAGTTTCAAATGCCTTGTGTGCTTTGTGTCGTTGTAATTCTTTGTTTCCAGTGCCTGATGCGTGCTGGGAAGGGGCTTTCCCACAGTTTGGCTCGATAGCTTCCTTTTCTTGTTTACTTCATGTCATAAAGTAATTTTAACTACCAATAAAAGTTGGAGGGCTTCTCTTCATCTGAACAGTGATTTAGATTCAGCAATTTGTATCTTTTTTTTGTTGTTGTTGCTGTAAGTTGTCTAGTAAAAAGTTTATATAACCTCTGACTCTAATGGCTGTGATAGATTATCTGTTTATCTTTGCATATGTTTATATTTCTTTGTTCTTTGCCTATACCTTTAGAACCCTATCCATCAACCTTAGTTACCTGGCTTTATTTGGTCTCTGTCTCTCCGTCTCTCTGCCTGTCCCAGTCCCTGTCTCTGTCCTCTGCTTCTGTCTCTGTCTCTGTCTCTGTCTCTGTCTCTCAAAGCCTAATTTCTGTTTGCTACCAGATGGGTGTGTTGGCTGTAAGATAAAAATCTCAAGATATGTAACCAGCCATCTGGTATCTTGGTGGGGTTTGGTTGACTAAATTCTTGTGCACTGATTTTTAGTCTCAGCTGAGGTAATCTTATCCCTTTTGAATTTTTACTAGAAAAAAAGTTGCCAGTTTATTTGTGTCATCATGAATATAGGGTTTTTGTTGTTGTTATTTATTTATTTACTTATTTATTTACTGTGGACTGGCTTAGCTTGCCCTGAGGGCAGGGCTGGTGCAGCATGTGGTACTGGGGATCGAACCGCGCTCCCTGTGGCAGCCTAAGCTTTTCTAAGCAGGCACTTTAGACCACTGAACCATCCTGCCGGTCCAGGTTTTTTTTTTTTTTTTAACAAAAGAAATATTGATGATAGTCGCAGCCACTTATGGACGTGTTCTTACTGCTGTCCTTTGCGTGGTGGTGGCCTATTCTGAGGCAGGAGGCCGAGGCTCACTCCCCGGGCAGCACTTTTTCTGAGTGGGCACGGGTCCCTGTGAGGACCGGCCTTGCTAGGCCTCACTGGCATTGAGGTTACGGCTGAGCAGTTTCCAGGCACGAACATGTTGGCCGTTTTTGGGGTGTATGCATTGTACCTAACACTGTACCTCTTTGTGCGTCTTGGACAGGGCTAAGCTGTGTAGACACTGGCCCATGTAAGTCATCCAGGAATGACATGAATAGCACCATAGTCCTCGGGGCACAGGTGCAGGGTGCCTCTGCCCAGCCCTGTGACTGGAATCTTCCCCCTCCACCGGCTCAGCCTTCCCTGGTGAGCAGGGCATTTCTGGGGCCTGACCCTGTGCCACAGCCTGCTGAGGTGCCAGGACCCTGGGGGCAGTTCAAGGGGCTGCTCCCCTTCTTTCTGGAACCTTGTCCCTTTCACAGTGATGTCTTACATATTTTCCAAGGCTCCGTCCTCTTTCCCCTTCCTTCCTGATGGGGCAAGCGTGTCATTCACTGCTTCTAAATAGGGTTTCTCAACCCCACACCCCTCAGGTTTTTCTGCCAGATGACTTGGTGCTGAGGAGCTGCCCTGGGCCCTGTGGGTTCTTGGCAGCCTCCCTGCCCTCTTGGGGCTAGCAACGGCCTACGTTGTGACAATCAGAAGTGTCCCTTCGACAAACATCATGTCTGGCTGACAACCAGTCTTGGTGCTCTCCTAGAGCTTAAACCTGGGGCTCTCACGCTGAGCTGCACCCCCAGCCCTTTCTTTAGGTTTCAGTTTGACACAGCTTCTGACTGTGTTACTGAAGTGCCCAGGTGAGACTTGAACTTGGGACCCTCCTGCCTCAGCCTCCCAAGTGCTGGGATTACAGGCTTGTGACACACTGCGCCCGACTGAGAACCATGGCGCTAAAGTAACGGCCAGCTGGCTGCCATCGGGTCAAGGGCTAGAAGCCTGTTTTGGTCACTGCAGAGTCTCCACAGCAGAGTGCCCTGGAGGGGAGATTTCAACACCATGACTGAATATCACGCCAATAGCGCTCGGGTCAACTAAGCAAAAAATGTGTCTGCGTTGTTGGCCGGTTTATTAGCACAATTCTCCTAGTGTCTTCAGGGTGATTAGTTGCAGAAGTTCCTATGGACACTGACCCCCCGGGAACGGCGTACCCCTTGCATACACTGGCCTGTGTGTCTCGTCCCGGCATCTCCAGAGGAATCTGCAATGGAGCTGTTGTAGTGTTAGTGTTGTATGAATGGTCATTCTTGTAGGACGTACCGCACTGATTAGGGGCCGATGGCGAGGAAGACATCTGTGGACATGCTAGGCAGAGATGCACAGCGGACTTTTTTTCAAATGTTTGTGGTCTATGCTAAGTAGGATTTGAGGATGCAGAATGAATGATTTTACATACATACATATATATATATATATATATATATGAATAGGTATATATGAATATATATATATATATATATATATATATATATATATATATATATATATACAATCAGACAACGAATTAAGAAAACCATTATGAGCAAAAGGCGGAGAACAGTACGTTAAAGCTCTTGCTTCCAGAGGTAAGTGTAGCTTATTGTTTTGTTCTTCATCTTTGTAGTTCTGTTTCTGCAAAGTTTGTACTGAAAATCCGAGCTCGGTGCCCGGGGACGGACACCCGTGACGGTTCGTGTTCTGCTCTTGACTCTTTATGGGGCGTGCTTTCCCGGTCCTTTAGTTCGCCTTGCCAGTGTGGCTCGTAACGAACGGGCGGCCCGTCTCCAGCCCTGCCTACTTTGCCTCATTTTTAACACCTGTAATCATGATCTTCAATGGATGGATCAGCGCCTGTTTTCTGTCATCTTGTTGGTAGTCACTGAAGTGTTCAGTTTTTCAGTGATGTTTTCATTTATTCCCAGAACATCGATTCACGCCGTATTCTGTGCCCCCTACTCCTTTCCCAGGCAAATGGGGCACAGCAGTGAACGGAACGGTTCTGTGTCCTGAGGAGTCCACGGGGAGGCTCCAGGGGTCGTCGCTACGGTCCAGCTGCACAGCTACTGCCGTGCGCTGTGCGTGTCTTCACCTCTCCGGGCTTCCCTGCCCCTGCCTGTGTCGTTCTGTGTGCGGCTCCCAGCCCCGCCATCGATCTGTGCGCACCGTGCAGCCTCTTCCTGGATAAAGTGCCAGCTGTCCATGAGGAGAGCTGCAGGACCTGTTGGCCCAGGAGGCTGGGATTAACCGTGGCTCACCCTGCTCCTGGGTTTCAGGTGAAGTCAGGGTGAACCCCAGTCCGCTAGAAATAGCCGGTGTGTGCTCTGGACAGGGAGAGACTGGGAAGGACCACGTAAGGTTAATGAAGCGGCAGAGTTGTCTGTACGGGGCCTTTCTTACCTCATTGTACATGGGTGGCCCTGAGGAAAGCCCGGGGCAGGACACGAGGCGGGAACATGAGGTTTTGTGCCTTTTCTGGCCACCAGGATCTCAGCAAATTCTTTCCTTGACACGGTGCTATGCCTTTGAGGTTCGATGCGAGAGTTGGACCAGCACACGAGCAGCACTTCCGGTGGGGCTCAAGGGTGGAGGGTGCCCTTGTGCCCACTGCCACCTCAAAGGCCTTGCAGCGACTTTCTGCAGGTACCTGCTCTGGGCCAGAAATGTTCTCGGGGCTCCTGAGCACATTTAGAAGGAGGTGAAATCTGGCTGGTTCTTGCTCCGCAGTAGCTGGAAGCTCTGTTGTCAGGCGCCTGTACTGCACGAGGTCTTTCTGGTTGGTTGACCATTCTGTCCTGGGTTCCGGCCAGCTCCACAGCATCCCATGGGCTGAATTTTTTGCTAGGGAAAAAGGAAGATTCTCTCCTGATTCACTTATTGAGATGTGGCAGGGCAGGGACCTGGTCACCTCAGGAGTCATCTGGCCTTGTCTGCCCAGCCTTTAACTGCTTGTAATTACGTTTTTATTTATTTGACGGTCCTTTCATCCTTCTTACCAGCACATTCAGGTAAGATGCTGAGAACAATCCGTTTGTTCTTGTATCTCCTTGTCCTGGGGCAGTGCCTGAGACAGCCAGCTGCTGCAGGGACCCACGTTGAAGTATGGACTGTAAGTGTCCATATTTACTGAGACTCCATAGTTGGGGCTCGCTGTCTGCTGTAGCGTGTAGTTTTTTCTCAAAACTTGTTTATTTGTGTTCCACGTTGGCACACAGGTTTGCACATTTTTGTCGCTTGAGTCTTGCGATACCTCATTCTGGGGCTGAGCACATAGGTCTTCTTGAGCTTGTGTTTCTTGAGCATTTAGCGTCTGATGCAGAAGGTGCGGCGATGCGGGAGTCGCCTCAGCCTCAGGCACTCTTGGGCGCAGAACTGAAATGCTTTCTCCAGTCCCTGGATTATATTTGAAGAGTAGGGCGCTGGCAGGGACATGGAACGGGAAATGGCCGGGGTTGTACTTTAGGGAAAGAAGCTCAGGCTGTGTGGGTTTCTAGAAGTCAGACGTAGTCTGAGGGACCAGACGACAGTACCCTGAGTGGGCTATCCCCCTTTGGTGACTTCGTTGTGGACGTTTTCCTTTTGGGTTTTCTTCTCCTGGGAAGGTGTGTTCACTGGCCAGCAGCGCATTTAACTGATTTCCTTTGATGGATCTATTGGTAGGCGGAATCTACAGGCTCCCCGAGATGCCAGCTCTAATTCCCTGGGTCATGCCTAGTGCCCGGTATTTCTCGAGCATTTGATCTTTGCTTTCCTTTCACACATCCCTTCACTGCTTTTACTGAAACAGCGAGCAAAACAATTTGCCATCCTCCTGGGACTCCCATTCCAGTTAATCTTAGAGAGAAAAGATTCCTCTTCTCTCCTGCCTCGCAGCTGAAACTCGTAACAAAAGCCAGATTAGCAAGAGTAAAGCTTAATATGGATTTGCTTAATAAAAGCTTGTGAGACATGGCCACCTTCAGAAAGGAAAACCCAAAAAGAAAGAGGGAAACTTTGTATAGAGCATTATGCAGAAATGCATAA
>PVJA010010161.1:0-58283 GCA_004027025.1 Myocastor coypus
GGCACAACGGTTATAAATTCAATCCCAGACAGGGCAATTTAGAGACCTGGTAAGACCCTGGATCAAAAAACAGAATTAAGTCAATAAAATAGAAAGGGGGAGGAAGGCTGGGATATAGCTCAGGGTGATGGCTCTGGGTTCAGTCCCTAGGACCTACAGACACATAGGAAGAGGGAGACATTGAAGTGTCAAAACAGAGACAGGGACAGGGAGAAGAGAGAGAGAGACAAAGGCAAAGAAAAAGACATAGAGACAGAGAGAGAGAGAGAGAGAGAGAGAGAGAGAGAGAGAGAGGGAGGGAGGAGAAAGAGAGGAAGGAAAAATGAATTTCTTTAGGACAGCAATAATTTTTAGTAGGTTGCGAAATTCTGTTTTAAGCAGATGGCTTGGAATTGGCCAGTGAGGTTCCCATAGGATCAAAAGTGTCGCAATTGGCCTGCAGGGCAGAGCGTCACCACAGGGGACATTGGCAGGACAGAGCTTCTCTCCTCTGGCCCCGATTTGCAGGCCACCCAGACCATGCTGTTGTTAAGGCTGATGCCTCAGAGGGGCTCATCGGAGGGCCCAGTTGACACTCCACCCTGAAAACCAGTGTTTAAAAATTCCAACTCATTGCTAATAGTTGAGAACTGGACAATTTTACACCAGATATGCAATTGTTTCTTTCACAGTTAGAAGACCTGACCACGTGGGAGCACCTCCTTGCTTAACAGCAGTTGGCTGGAGTCCACATGCAGCAGCCCAATTCAGAAATGCGCAGCTGCTGGGGCCAGACAAGATGGCTCAGCAGTCTAAAGCGCCTGCTTGGGAAAGTTTAGGCGGCTTCAGGGACCGCTGTTCGATCCCCGGTCCCACATGCTGCGCCTCAGGGCAGGCTGAGCCGGCCATAAAAATAAAATAAAATAAACAAACAAACAAAAGTTCTGAAATAAGAAAAAATAAAATAAAAAGTTAAAAAAAGAAAAGAAATGTGCGGCTGTGCCAGCCGGCCACAGGCCCCGCCTCTCCTTACTGCTGCGCAGTGCCGGACTCACTCCGTGGCTAGGTTCACCAGTTCGCGCCTCCCTTCCTCGCCCTGTGATCAGTATGTTTTGCTGATTTACATTCCTTGTCCGGCCACAGCACTGGGTCAGAGAAACAGGAAGGGACTTGGGGATGAAAAGCAATGCCTTTCCCATTTTTATTTCTATTTGTTAAGGAGGCTTTAATTTTATTTATTTATTTATTTATTTATTTATTTATTGTCTTTTTTGAGACAGGGTCTCGGCTATGCAGTTCAGGCTGGCCTTGTGTTCACTTTTTGTACCCCAGGCTGCCCTCGAACTCACACCAGTCCTCCTGCCTCAGCCTCCCAAGTGCTGGGATTACAGGCGTGCGCCACCACGGCCTTGTTGAGGTTTTAAAAATTAATAGTAAAGGGCCGGCAAGATAGCTCAGTGGTCTAAAGTGTATGCTTAGGCAAGCTTAAGCAGGCGCAGGGGACAGCAGGTCGATCCCTGGCACCACATGCTATGCCAGCCTGACCTCGGTAGAGACTTGCATTGGGCACTTACAGTGTACCAGGTGAGCCATGTAGTGTAATGCTCCTCATGTCTCTGTAGAGTATATATAATTATTTCCATTGTCCTGCTAAGCAACCCCAGACTCAGAAGAGTAAAGCCTTCAATGTCAAAAAATAGGTTAGTGGCACTTCAGGCTATTGTGCCTATATAAAAACCAGTCTAAACTGGTGACATAAAACAACAGGCATTCTATTGTGCTTGTTCCTGTAGCCTATGGGTGGAAAATTCAGAAAGAACACAGTAGAGATGGCTTCTCTGCCAGGCATAGTCCCTAGAACCTCATCTGGAAAGACTCAGAGGCTGGGATCTGAAGCCACTCACTCCTATGTCTGTCGCCTGCATGAGGATGATTCAGAAACTACACTCCACAGGACCTGAGACCCACCAGGGCACTGCCACTGCTTCCCACGTGCTCCCTCTCCCTCCTAACATGGGGACCTCAGAACAATTCCCACTGGACGGTTGGGCAAACCCAGGGACGCAAGCTGGCCTTCTGTAAGCCAGCCTCAGAAAGGCCTTAGCTTCCCTCCTGCCATGGCTACAAGCAAGTTGCCAGATTCAAAAAAGGAGCACTGTTAGGGTTTGAATGAGGTCTCCACCCCTTGGAGACTGTGTCCCCCATGCAGCAGTGTTGAGAGGTGGGATCTTTAATCTGTGACCAGTCATGAGGGCTCAGTCTTCGTGAGCAAATTCATGTTACAGGAGTGGGCTCGCCATGAAAGTGAGTGTGGCCCCTCAGGCTCTCATGAGTGCTATTGGCTCTTCTGCCTTCCACAAAAGGCCTTACCAGATGCTGGTGCCTTGACCTTGAGCTCCCCAGATCTAGAACTGTGGTGGTGGGGGCGGGGGAAGAAGATTCTTTTCTTTATCCATTACCCAGTCTCTGGTATCCTGTCATAGCAGCAGAAAACAAACCATGTTGACCAAGACCTCAACTCTGGATGGGAGGAGGTTACAAAACAGAAGAATGTGTGGAGATAATGTGGTGGCCATCTTGGAAAAGTAGCACAGGCCATGTGGAAGAACCAGGACACAAGCACAAGCATGTGTTCCAGGGACACTGTTCTTAAACACCCACTCTGCCCTACAACGTGGCTGTCAGACTAAACGAAATGATGTATGTATGGTGCTCGGGACAAGGCACGGTGTACTGCATCATCTCAGTAAGTGTTGCCGTCCTGAATCTGCTGCCCACTTTGCTGGTGAAGCACCTGGCTCAGTGGATCTGGAAACCAGGCCTCCATGGGCCTTGTCTTACCCACTCTGTGGCCTGACCATGTCTCTGGAAATCCAGGCAGGGCCTGAGAGCTGGTGCCCCAGCCTCAGCGGACAACCCAGGGGAACGAGGTTCAGAGTTGAAGAGTTCAAACCCTGCATAGTTCACAAAAGATCCTGGGCCCCAAAGAGTAATCCGAGAAATTGTTTGTATCAGCAAGGAATGACTTAACTCTTGGCACGTCTGAGCCAACAGCCCCTCTTCCTGTTTCAAGAAACCTTCCAAAGAAAAGAAACCATTCGGGTTTTGCTGTGCGCTGTGGTTGACTACAAACTCCTGCCCCGTTGGGGGGAGCCCTGGGTGAAGTCTCAGCTCCTGGGAGGGGATGAGGGGTTGTTTAGGGAACACGGAGCAGACTATTTGGTTCTCCTCAGCCAAGGGGGCCTGGGACCACCAAGGGGTGGGAGAGTTGTCAACATCGACCTGGAGCCTCTCTGCTATCAGTGACACCTTCGCACCAAGCACTGCCTGGTGTCCTCATCACCTGTGTTCACCTCATCTCACTCTTTTCCCCCCACCCTGCTCATGCACAGGTGAGCCACCATCCTGGGCCGTCCTTCCTCCCTCCCCAACATGGCTGAACAGTGCCACCTGCACTTCCAGGACCCAGGTGGAGCCCTGCCTCCGTGGTATAGACCTACTGTGTGCACCAGGGCTCCATTGTGGCCCTCCTTCTTCTCCTTTAACTTCTACACAACTTCACTCTGCCTCCATGAATTGAGCAGAGAAGACTTAGATAAGCTGTCCTCAAAGCTCTTGGTCTCCTTATACCCTTGATGGTCCTAAAAATTACAGAGGGACCCAAAGGGTTTCTATGTACATATCTTGTCTCTATTGCTGTTTACCATATTAGGGATTTAAACTGAGGCATTTAAATATATTTACATATTTGTATAAAAAAGACAAGAACATACCTATTACGTGTTACTACCAGGGAGATGATGTCATCACACGTCACATTGCCTCTTGAAGATTCCATTGCATATTTGCAAGACACACAGTGCAAAAGACAGTGCCCTAGTATTGTTATGTCCAGGCAAATAGTTGCAATCTAGTGGATTCCCTGGAGGATTTAGGGAAGCCCAAGGTCACCAAAGCATAGTTGTTTTTTTTTTTTTGTTTTTTTTTTAAGCGAGGAACATTATTATCCCTCTTTTTTAAATTTTATTTTTCTTGTTTCAGAACTTCTGTTTGTTTGTTTACTTATTTTTATGGCCAACCGGCAGGGTTGGCACAGCATGTGGTGCCGGGGATTGAACCACAGTCCCTGCAGCCACCTAAGCTTTCCTAAGCAGGCGCTTTAGACCACTGAGCCATCCTGCTGGGCCCCACACCAAAGCATACTTTGAGAGCATGTCTCTGTCTCTCTCCATTGTTCTGTCCTTTTATGTCTTTATCTCTATCTCTGTCTCCAAGTAAGCCTTCTTTTACTGGTCAGGGATTGATATAGCCTCAGTATTTATTTTGCTCATCTTGATTACTAGTCTAAAAAATGAAATAGCCAAGGGTAGGAAAGGAAAAGTGGGAATGGAAGGAAAGATCAATATGCAAAACAGAGTCTTGGCAAGGATTGTGTATCATGTCCTTAGTACTTCTCTTGTGAATTCATTGTTCAAGATACAATCCAAAATATAAAGTTGGGTGGGGCAGCACCCCTGCGCTCCCAGATACTCAGGAGGCAAAAGAAGAGCACTTGCCTAGCATGACTGAGGCCATGAGCTCAAGCCCCTGCACGGCAATGATAGGTGACAGATGATAGATAGATAGATAGATAGATAGATAGATAGATAGATAGATAATAGAATAAAATCTAGATGAAAGTATAGACATGGATGATGAATATGAATAGGAATGGAGTGCAGATTTGTCACCACAGCAGATGGGTCATAAGATTTTGGAAAACTACATCATGAACTCTGTTTTTGGAGATTCGAGGTAAGGTAACGTATGGCAAAGTACAGAGCATTTCCCCTGGTGGTGTGAGAGATGACGTTTTGGTTGCACGCAGTATGTGGATACGATATCAAATAGCACTTCACAAGTGATACCATTAATAATCCCTACTCAATTATCTTTCAATCACTCTCATTCCATCAAGGAGGAAGCCTCCCCATGAGGCCTGGGGTGTCTTTAGCATGCTAACACTTGCTAATCTGTCTTTGTAAACCAGGGCAGAGAGGCCTCCAGTTGGGAGCCCTCGGCAGCCCGTCGCACCCAGCTGGGCTCCACCAACAGTGCTTCGGTGTCATCACTGCCCACAGTACCCACACTTATACATAAGTACATGGGTGCTAAGTATTACAGCCCCATCTGTGTGTGGCAATCATACTAATGTCAGTTCGAATGGAGATTAGAATGCTTAAGGTAATTTAGTGCAATAATAGAATGAATCAATTCACATAAATACTTGGAGACATGATTCTGCAGGCGGTGTGCATATCTGGCAGAAAGCACGTGTGGAAGTGGTTACCAAGTGGTTGAAATTTGAAAAGTAATTGTGTGCTAGAAATAACACGAGGTAGAAGCAAATGTACCTGATTCAAATTCTGCTCCAGGGCCAGCCAAATAGCTCAGAGGATTAAAGCACCTGTGAGCAGGCCCAGGGGCCCACGGATTCAATCCCCGGGGCCTGTGGAATGGGGTCCTGTTCCTGAGGCACGCTGAGATGGCAATTGAGACTGGGCGTGGTAGCATGCATCTGTAATCCCAGCTCTTGGGAGGCTGTAAACAGGCAGATCACTATGAGTACAATCTAGTAGTGAGACCCCAAACACCCTATAGACCCTTCCCTAAAATACAAACAAACAAATTAATAAACAAACAAAGTCTGCTCTACAGCACTCTGACTTTATGACTTTGGACAAAGTTCCTCGGTCATTCAGGGACTCATTGCTCCTTGGGTTTTGGAGGTCTTCAAGTTTCAAAGCCATCCAGAGGGGCCATCAGGGGAGAGAAAAAGCTCGCTGTGTATGGTATTATGTGTGCATGATAAGCTCTTTGCAGGCATTACCTCAGTTTAGGCTCAATTAGCCTTAAAATAAGGCCCATTATTTCTTCAGACAAGGAAAAGAACGGTCAGAGATGTGCGAAGGCTTGCCCAAGGCCCCCATCGGAGAAGTGCAGGAGCAAAGTCCTGAGCCCCAGTCCATGTCAGGGTCCGCTCCCTTTTATTCCCAGGATACGTGGCCCCCATGGGCATGGTGTTGGAGATAGGATCGGTCAGGTGACCAATGTCTCTACTACCAACCTCTCTTTGTCTCTGCTAATGCTACTGAATGTAGAGGGAAAGATAGAGGTCATTTCCCTCAGTTCTGCTACCCTACCTAATTAATTAATTAATTAATTTTATATATCTGGGACAGGGTCTCACTTCACAGCTCAGACTCGTAGTGATGCTCCTGTTTCAGCCCCCACAGTGCTGGGATTATAAGCATGAGCCACCATGCCCAGACTCGGTTGCCAGCTCAGCACAGCCGGGGGCAGGGCCGGCACAGCACATAGGGCCAGAAATCATATCTCGGTTCCTACGCTTGCCTAAGCAGGCACTTAGTCCACTGAGCTATCTCGCCGGCCCTACACTCCTAATTTATTTTTGCTAGCTTTGCATATTCTCTCTGGCTGTTTACATGAACAAAACATATACAGGGATACCTTGGCCCATAAACTCAGTTATCTCCAGGATTCTCATCACAGACAAAACTAGAGGAGTGGGCTGGGAATAGGGTTCAGTGGCACAAGCACATGTCTGTCAAGCACAGGATCCTGAGTTCGAGTCCCTGTACCCAAAACGAAAACCTCTCAAAACATGCAAATTAGAGAAAAACCAAATCAAAATTTTCCCTAAGATCAACACTGACACTAACCATTGACTTTGAGTTCATCCTTGTCCGACTTGCTTTACAAGCAGAACTATGGAATCAATTAAGGTTGTGAACCAAGGCACTGCTGTAGTTGAATTAAATTTAATAGGGGCTGGGGAGATAGCTCAGGGGCACAAGCATCTGCCTGGCAAGTGCAAGGTCCTAAGTTCGATTCCTGGTTCCAGAATTTTAAAAAATTGATAAAGACAAGGTGTTGGGTATTCATAATTTGCTTCTGATGGGACAGACTCTTTCCTGCGTTGTGCTTCTATTTACATTTTGATGTCTTCAGGATCTGGCTTGTAAGACCCAACAGCTCTCAACCAGAGTGTGATAATTGCAGCAACTGGCCCAGGTTTTTGCATATAGAGTAAGTGTATCAACAGTTCATCTCTTTCTCTTAAGGTACTATTAAAAATATATGGCTTTTATCATTTATACATTTGATTTTATTCAAGACTGACTAAAGGAATTTTGCAGTCCTAATTTTAATTGCCCCCAAATGGACAACAATTTTGATTGCAAACATAAACCTCCCCCAGGGAAGAGTGTCGTTAGGCATAGCTTTCACATGCAGTCATCACAGGACCAAGGGACCCACTGCAAGAAGGATCTTGAGATGACAGTGACCTTGAGTGTGTGAGGAGCAATGAGGAGACAGCAAGACGAGAGGGGCCAGGGAGGTGATGGGAGTTGGGGGCCGGGGAGATTCCTTGGAGTTGGCCCCCATGGTGAGGACTTTGCTTATCCTTGGAAGGACCCAGGAAAGGCTGGAGGCCTTTGCAGGCAGGAGGTCTGTCCTGCCTTGTGTTCCCATAGGCCCCTCAGGAGTGGAGTTTCAGATGGCTCGCTATGGTTTGGATCTGGGCTGCCCTCCCAAGCCTCACATGTGTGGAAGAGGACTGGGTCACAAGGTGCTGTATTCATCAGTGGGTAACCCCACCCATGGGTTGGGCATAACCTGCTGTTAAGAGCTGGGGCTGGCTGGAGGAGGTGGGTGGCGGAGGGCATGATCTGGAAGGATCTCCCTCCCTCCTTCCAGTGTCCTCCCTGTTTTACTCCCTGCTTCCTGGCTGCCATGATGTGAGCACCTCTCCTCCCCAGTGCCTTGTTGCCCTGCCATGCTTTGCCTTAAAGTCAGACCAACCTGCACTGTAACCACAGGCCCAGATAAACATCTCCTCCTTTAGTTTCAGGTATTTAACATCTCTATGAGGGAAATGTAGCTAAGACAGGGCAGGGAAGAATTCAGAGTCTGCTACAGCAGGTCATGTGAGTGACTCTGCTGGCCTGTGCCAGGGTGGCCCTGGAAGTGCTAAGATGGGCTGGAATCTAATGATGGGAGGGGTGTGGTCATGTGGCAAAGGGAGGGGTGAAGAAAGATGGCGTGGCATTTACTTGAGCCTCTGCACAAAGGATTTGGCGGGCGTCAGGAAGACCAAGCAGGGAGCTACAAAGTTGATGCTCTAGAAGTTGAGAGCAGGACGAGAGTTTCCAGAAGCTGGGAAAGGGAAGAGGGAGGGGCAGAGAACGGGTAATGGGAACCAGAATATAAGTTCCAGTGCTCTGTGGCATAGCAGGGTGGCTGTGGTTAATAGCAATTTCCTGCATATTTCAAATTGCTGGAAGAGAAGAGTTTGAATGTTCTAGATACAATGAAATGAGAAATGTTTGAGGCAATGCAAATGCTAATTACCTGATCTGATCATGCCACGCAGTATGCAA
This sequence comes from Myocastor coypus, assembly GCA_004027025.1. Classification (NCBI taxonomy): domain Eukaryota; kingdom Metazoa; phylum Chordata; class Mammalia; order Rodentia; family Myocastoridae; genus Myocastor; species Myocastor coypus. The sequence goes on from PVJA010010161.1 coordinate 8,424, forward strand.
GTGTTGAAATATCTATCCTGCTCTACCCCATCAGTGTATGCAAGTAATATGTGTTAAGATTTTGATAAAGAAAGTAAGTTAGAGCTGTAGGTGTTCACATAAATGAAATGGCTTTCTTGAAATCTTGAAAGAAAAAAAAAAAAAAAAAACAAAGGAAGACCAAAGAAGGAGAGAGAGAGAGAGAGAGAAAGAGAGGTCAGGAGTTAGGTGGGGCCATCTTAAGTCTGCAATGCCCATTAGTTATGCAATAGGAGATGGTGGGTAGACCAGGAGAGACCAAATCTGGAATGCAAGCATGTCTGGTGGAGGTAAACACCGAGAGTCTTCAGTACGGGTAGTATTCAAAGCCTGCAGAGTATTCACCATAAGACTAAAGGATTCTAGGGGAAGAAAAACTGATTTATTGAAAAGGAAACTTGAAAGCTACAAAGTTGGAGCTTCCCAAGAAATTAGTGCTCTCATCCCATGCAAAGCATTAAGTGGAGCCCTGAGATGTCACCCCGACCGGGATCACAGCCTGGAAGCTGAGATTGCATGCAGGACTCTGGGCCAGTGCAAACCACCAGGCGGGGCTACAACAGAAGCCCAGACACGGCCTACAGAACCATGCCTGGCCCACGAGCCGCCGACACTTCCTCCCAGCAGCCTGTTGCTCATGAACTGCATCACCTTCCCCCACGAGGTTGACCCTGAACTTAATCATCAGATTTGATTCGGTTCACGACCTATTCAGTTTCTGACCAGAAAGAATTAAGTGCACGGACAGAGTTCCATGGCACACATTCTGTCCTTGTGTAACATGAGGTAGGGTAATGCAGCTGCAGTTTTGCAGTTTGCTTTTCTGTACTTCTTTAGTACTAGAGACAGAACCAAAGGCCTTGGGCATGTTAGGCAGGCAGGCACTTTACCACTTGGCTATGCCCCTAGCCCCCCATGCCCTTGGTGCTAGTGAGAACTAAAGCCAGGACCTCTGCCCTGAGCTATACCTCCCGGCCACTTATTTATTTGTTTGATTCAGAGAGCTGAGATTTCAGGTGTGCACCACCACACCTGGTCCCCTGCCCTTCTTATTTTTTTGACACACATTCTTGTCGTGTCACCCAAGCTGATCTCAAGTTCACAATCTCCCTGGCTCACCCACCAGAGTAGCTGGGATTACTGACCTGAGCCCTCGCACCCAGCTTGGAGCTTGCTCTTTTCTTTAAACACACTTGATAAAACAGCATCTGCAGTCGGGAGCAGCGCGCACCCCCGTAAAGGACCTGCCACTCAATATTTGAGGCGTGGCAAGCCACGGCGCTGTACTTCTAAGGCCCACCTCTTGTTGCATCAAGGTCAGCAGCGGTGACAAGGAAGTGAGCGGGCACGGTTCTATGCCAGTTTGGAAGCCATCTTCCAAACCCACATGGCCAGTTTGCCTGCCCCACAAAATAATTCTCAGCATACATGACCTCATAGTGAGGGGCCAATGGAGGAAAGGCCGGATTCCCATTCGGGCTGACTCAGTTCCAGTCTTTAGCATGTCGCGGAGATCAGACCACCCCTGTCCCGCGTCTTTGTCTACATGGTGGCGATGCTAGGTGCTGGCTCACGCAGGGATGACCCGGATGGGCAAGCTCGGGCACAGGAGTCCGGCTCAGCTCCCCGCGTGGCAGGACCCACCCACCCCAGGAGCCTGGCTCCTCGCTCGTCCTCCGCCAGTCGGCACGTTGGTCCACTGAGTAAACACTCGCTAATCTGCTTCCTCGTTTCTCCCAGACTGTCTGCTTGACACATCACTCAGCACCCTTGAGGAATGAGGATGAGGGAAAGAAGCCGACTTTCAGATTCGGACTGGATGTCTGCCTCAGTGTGTGCTTTGGGGGCTGGGCGGGCGCTTCAAACACATAATTAACAGCAAAGTATTTGCTTGCGATAAATTGCTTTTCTCCTCAGAAACTCCTATCAAAGGACAGGAATGCATCACAGACTCCTTGGACAGGTCTGGATTGAGGAGGCTCTTCATTGAAAGTAAAAGAAATTTAACTAAAATTACAGTAGGCTCCGTTGAAATGGAAGCAAAGTGATTTGTTATAAGGGGTTGATGGTGCTACTTGGATGGAATCTGAAGTCCAAAGCTGCAGGTGCAAGACAGTGACTGAAAAGCCACTGAGGCCAAGGTGATGGCCCTTATCAGGCTAGGGTAACAGGCTCTCTCCTGTCTCCAACTCCCTGTGGAAGAAAGTCCATTTTAATTCCTGCCTATTCCATGGGCAGCCTCAGATCCAAGCCTTGGGGCTTGTCACCCAGGGACACGGGGGAAGGACAGCTAGTCAGAAAGTAAAGAAAATTTTTTTCTCTCTCTCTCTGTCTCTCTGTCTTTCTCTGTCTCTCTGCCTCTGTCTCTCTCTCTCTCTGTCTCTCTCTCCATCTCTTGTCTGCCTCTCTCTGTGTATCTGTGTGTGTCTGTGTGTCTGTGTGTGTCTCTCTCTGTCTCTCTGTCTGTCTGTCTGTCTCTCTCTTTCTCTCTCTCTCTCTCCCTCCTGACAATCACTCCCCACTATGGTTCAGTGATTTTGATTAAATAATTTATTTGATCAACAGAAATGACTAAGAGCTGGGCACAATGGTAAACACCACAGAAAGACTCGTGGATGGCTCAGAATCTAGGGAGAGACTTGAAGAAGCAAAGCAAAAACCACAGTTCAGGGATCTAAGTGCTTATGCCTGGAAAACACAAGCGTCTATGGCTGGACAGAGGAGGGACCCAACTCAGACCTGAGAACTGGAGCAGCTTCTAAGTAGTATCTAAAGGACAAGTGGGCATCAGCCAAATAAAAGAGAAGCTTCCTGAGGAACTTTTTAGTTGTAGTTGATAGAAAATTAACTCATGTAAACTGAAGCAAACAGAAAAATGCATCCATTCATGTAACCAAAATACATTGTGGCCAGAACAGACTTGTATGCTTCAGGTATGGCTGGATCCAGGTGCTCTAGGAATGTCCCTGGGAATCTGCATTCTCTCTGGCATCATTTTCCAGTGGGCCACCTTCTCTTGGCAGAGGCAAAGACATTCCTGAGCAGCTGTAGACTCTAGACTCACTAGAGTGCAGGCCACTCTAGTGCAATCAAGTTTGGCCCTGTTTGGACCCCATAGCCTGTCACATTAACCTGTATATTATGTGGAAGGAGAGAATCTTCAAGGAGATGGAGGGGCTTTTATCAGAAGAGGGAATTTTGTTGGGCCAGCAAAACAAAAGAAAGAAAAAAGAAACTTCTCTGCTTTGAGAAAGAAAGGAGTGAAGGGTTCTCCCTGAGGCCCTTGAGGCCCAGAGAACTCTCCCAGGAGCTGCTCTTCAGCAGCAGGAAGCTAGCCACCAGCAGCCTTTGTCCCCAGGGCTGAGAGGACCCAACTTAAGAGTTTTAGGGGAAGACTGTATTCTGAGTGAATCAGGATTCCCTGAGGAAGCAGGGAATGAAAAGACACAAATGTACACAGGGAGAGAGCCCCCTGGCTCATCTTCCTGAGAGACGTAAATCTAAATACGGTCGTAGGACCGTGCTTCTGAGCAGGGCGCATGGGCACCAACCCTTCAAGGCTTATTTGGTAACATGGAAAACACTCTTAATTTAGGAAAGTACAATAAGACAGTGAACTGGAGAAAAGGATTTCTTTTTATGGCAGGAAAGAAATATATCAAAATATCAGTGTGCTGGGCAGATAGTTCCATGGCATAGTCTCTGCCTGGCAAGTGCAAGGTCATGAGTTCGAACCCTGAAGGAAGAAAGGTTTTCTCTGCTGCATCAGAAGATGTGAAAGAACACAATTATTGCACATGATGTCTTATTTTATTTTATGTGTTTGGTACAGAGTCTCACTATGCAGCTTGGACTCATAGTGATCCTCCTGTTTTCAGCCTTCCCAGCACTGGGATTACAGGCATGCACCACCATTTCCAGACTCCATTGCTGACTCAGTGCGCCCTGGAGGCGGGGGCCAGAGCACATGCAGGATCAGGAATCGAATCCTGGTTCCCACATGCCAAAGCAGGTGCTTAATCTGCTGAGCTATGTCTCTGGCCCATGACATCATTTTTTTTTTTTTTTTTTTTTTTTTTTTTTTAGCAATCTCTGGGTGAAAGAGTGGGAATCTCTTGTGTATGCCGTGTCTTTGGACTGAGAGCAGACACCACAGCATGTGTGGTGCTGTGCTCAGTGCTTTCTGAGCAATTATTCCTAAAAGAGGGAAGAGACAGGATGGAGTAAAATACACCAAGCTACAGGGGCCTACAAGGTCCATTTAATTTCCCCCAAGGGCTCTCTCAGTGCACTCTACATCCTCAGGCAGTTTTACTACAGATCCTTGGACTCAAAAAACGTGACTGTGCACTTTTGCTTTTATTTGTGCTACCAGAGAGAGGTCGTCGGAAACCTAAGTACCCTGGCTCCCCTTCTGGCTCAGGAAAGCTAGATGAATGAACTGCTTTAGCCACTTCCTGGGTGAGCATGGGTAAACTGTCTAACCTCTCAGAGCTTGGGTTTCTTCACCTTGAAAATCAGGATATAATGCTACTGTTTTGTAAGAGTTTTTAAAGTCAAGGCATAATTTACATTGGTGTGTGTTTGTGTTAAAAGGCGCATGGGTCTTTGGTGCTCTGAGGTTTTACGTCTATATTCATAAAGAAGCATCAAAAATAAGAGGTAGAACATTTTCAGTGCCCTGTAGAACTCTCCCATGCCTCTTTTAGTAACATGATGTCCATCATTAAGGATTTGTCTTACCTGTTCTAGGACTGGGTGTGAAATGGAATTACAAGTGTTATTGTTTCGTAGCTGATATCGTTTCCCTAGCCTCGCTGACTTCTAACCCAACCACGTGTACATCAACAACTGTTCCTTTCTGTTATCAGAGCATATTCTACTTCCTGCATTCATGATTTTCTTATTCATTTGGCCTGTTGATGGCTATCTGCATTGCTTCCAAGGTGGGGCTATCACAGATGAGGTGAAACTTTAACTGTTAGCATATTTCAATTCATCTCTTTTTTTATTGCTGTTTTTATTTTCTTGGGGAGTGTGTGTGTGTGTGTGTGTGTGTGTGTGTGTGTGTGTGAGTGTGTGTGACTACAGATTAAACTCAAAGCCTTCACACTGAGCTACATCCCCACAGTCCTTTAGTCTACAGAGTCTAGAGTCTTACTACATAGATCGGGCTCCTAGTGATCCTCCTGTTTTCAGCCTCCCAAGCACTACGATCACAAGCACGCACCACCACGCCCAGTCTCAGTACACCCCAGGGGGTGGAGCAGGCATGACATGCTGGGGTTTGAACCCTGGCCACTGTGCTCTGCCTAAGCAGACACTTTAGTCCACTGAGCTATCTGGTCAGCAACCTACAGTCCTTTAAATGTTTATTTTTAATTAATTCATTTTATCATATTATTTATTTTGTGCATGTGTGCCGCAAATTGAACCCAGGGACTTCACACTGAACTACATGCCCAGCCTTTTTCTATGTTTATTTGTGACAGAGTCTCACTAAGTCATTGGTTTGCTAAGGCCAGATTGGAACTTGAGAACATCCTGCCTCAGCCTACCAGATGCTGGGATAGTAGGCCTGTGTCACCACACCTGTCTTCATCTAGGTTTTTTTAAAATTTATTTATTTATTTATTTATTCATTTATTCATTTATTTTTATTATGGCCAGCTCAGCCTGCCCTGGGGGCGGGGCTGGCACAGCATGTGGTACTGGGGATCAAACCTTGGTCCCTGCCGCTGCCTAAGCTTTCCTAAGCAGGCGCTTTAGACCGCTGAGCCATCCCGCCAGCCCTTCATTTAGTTTTTAAATGTGGCTCGTGCTTTTTGTATCCTTCAGGAGAAGCCTTTCTCAACCTCCCCAAGATTTTCTTCTAGAAGCATCTGTTTTCTTAGGACAAGCTTTGCCCTAAGAGCTGTGATCCAGGTGGAATTTAGTTTTGTGCATGGAAGGAGACAGAGCTCAAGGTGGAGTTGTTTCCTCTGTGCAGATGTTCAATTGTTCCAGCACCATTTGTCAGAGAGACGCCTTTCCCCCATCAGAGTGACTTGGCAGCTTGGTCAAAAGTCAATTGACCATGGAAGTGTGAACCTATTTCTCGATTTTCTCTGCTGTCACACTGGTCTGTTTGACTATCCCTTGTGCCTGTACCACACTGGCTTGATTATAGTCACTTCCAGTAGAGAGCATTATGAAATCCGTATGAGTTCTTCCATACTCTCCCTCAGATTGTTTTGGCTGGGTGGGAGCAGCTTGCGGCTTCCCTGTGTCCGTCCCCTCGTGCTGCTCTTGGCCCTGCGCACCTCACAGCCGGCCACATCTGCTAAGTCCCTTGTCCTGATACTGTACTTTTGATTTCCTGCCATTTCCATTTGACTCTGAAGTTACTCTTCTCCCCACATAGACCATCCACCTTTTGTACTATATCCTTTGCATTCGTGTCCTATTTTTTTTTTTTTCTTTTTTTTTGAGACAGGGTCTCGCTATGCAGTTCAGGCTGGCCTTAAGCACTTTTGTAGCCCAGGCTGGTCTTGAACTCACACTGACCCTCCTGCCTCAGCCTCCTGAGTGCTGGACTTATAGGTGTGCACCACCATGTCCAGCTCATGTCCTACTTTGAAAGCGTGTGTCTGATAATGCTAACTTTGGGAGCATGACTACGTTCATGTAATGCATCTGCACTTTCTTGTGCTCTTTTGTGCGTCTTGTTGTTTTCTACTCTCCAGCACACGTTTTGTATAAAAGAACAGCAGAGACCAAAGCAGCTAGCATCACCCTGAAGGAAAAGCCACTTTCCTTCCTCCATCCCCCACTGTTGTGGAGAGGGAGCTGATCTCCGTGCACATAGGAGCGGGCTCCACTACAGCCTCAACTGGATCTGGTTGTTGAAGGGTTTCACACACTGTGAGGAGGGCAGGTCAGCAATCTGGGCGCCTGGAAACACTGTTAAGACTCTGGAGAGCCCTGTGATTCCAGCTAATCCGGCAACCCCCAAACTATGGGGAGATCCCCGCTTTCCAGCCCTGTTTGTCTGATCCATAGAACTCAAGTCTTCAGTGGTCAAAGTGGACATCTGTGAGGGAACAGCCCCAGGGTGGACCACACAGCAGAAAACCCGGAAGGCTGAGAGCATCACAGAGAAACGAGACCCCATGCACACCTGGAGCTTGGCCACCTGTGGACCTGTGTTAGGGACCTTCAAGCCCCTTTGGTGACAAGTGAGCTGGAGCTATGTTTCTTTCACTACCTATAAACTCTTCCAAGTTTTTTGGCTTTCTTGGTGCTGGTGAGGAGCTCAGGGCCTCATACATGCTGAACAAGCACTCTTTATCCCTTGGGTTGTACCCCAGCTCAAACTCTTCCTAAAGTCTTCAAGGATGTTCCAAAATGGATTTATCTGTGTAGGTTGTTCATTCCTGCAGATAGTCAATTGACCATGGAAGTGTGTCTTAGCTGCGCAACTGCTATGCTCTGAGCACTATCCTAAACCCAGATAATAACAGTAAGTTACATGTTTACACAAGCCCTATCCTCCAGAGAAGGCAGCCAGGACAGCCACCAGTCAGCTCTCCCCCATCCGCCAGTTCCTGACCATCAGGAAGTTAAAATGTTGGGGGAGAAGGTAATTGAAAGCAAGATGGCAGAAGAGGTAGTGCCAGGGTTACAAGTGGGACAGGAAAGACCGCACAGAGAAGGCGATAAAAGGACTGAACACAAGGGGTGAAGAAGACGACCAAGCAGATACCAGGGGAAGGGAAGGTTCCCAGGCTGAGGGAGCAACAGCTGTGGAAAGATGTAGGTGCATCTTTAAGGAAAGGTGATGAAGCCATCAGTCCTATAGATCCTTCCCTCTCAAAAAACACACTTATCCCCTTATTCTTGCCACTTTCAGAAGCAGTTCTGAAAGTCCTCTTTCTTTCGTGTCTTTAGTGCTTCTGTTGCTTTGATATACGGAGTCAGTTCAGACGTTCACCTTTCCTGGTCACTTTGGCATCAGGGAAGAGCTAGAAGCCACACAGCGCCAGATCTGGCAAATATGGTGCATGAAGACGTGCCGGAATGTGTGCTTTGTGAGCCTGTCCTTCTGCTAATGGCACTGAGCAGCAGCAATCTTCATACTTTTTTTAAAATCACAATTTATAAAGATACTAAAAAAAAGACTTCCAGAACCGCTTCAGAAAGTGAAAAAGAATGATGGAATAAATATGTTTGAAGCAAGGGGACATACTTTGAGACCTCCTCCTGTAAAAACAATTTTAAAAAAACAATTGAAATATTCACCAGATTTTTGATCAACCCCTATAGAGATACCTTCTAATTTCTCCAGAAGTCAGGGATCTAGAAGTTATACGATATTTCTTCATTTACTAATGATGATGTCTAATTTTTTAAAAATCTTTTTTATTGCATTTAATAAGAAATAACAATGTGACAGTTTCAAAACACATTAGTGGTACATTTCCAGTATTGGATACAATGCATATTGTTATCCTCCTAGTAGTTATGCAGAGCACAGGGTGTAGATGTCTAATTTGTTTTTAAAACCTTTTTTTTTTTTTTTAAGTTTATTTTTTTTTTAATTTATTATTTTTATTCTTGTTTCAGAACCTTTGTTTATTCACTCATCTCTATGGCCGGCCCAGCCCGCCCCCGAAGGCAGGGCTGGCGCAGCATGTGGTGCCGGGGATTGAACCGCGGTCCCTGAAGCCACCCAAGCTTCCTCAAACAGGCGCTTTAGACCACTGAGCCATCCTGCCGGCCCCTAAAACCGTTTTTGAAACGCGGTGCTGGACAAGCAAAATCCGCACTGAACCATTGGCCTCACGGAGCTTAAGAACGTTCTCGAAAGTTAACCGCAGCTCAGCCTCCTTGGCAAGGATGGGGGCGGGACAGCACTTCATCTGCCGGGTCCTAACACCCTTTTTGTTTACATCTCCTGAAGATGTTTATCCGGCTGGAAGTGCTTTTGCAGTTCTGGCATTTGCCGGCAGAGAAAACACAGCCCAGCCTTCCCGCTACGAATGTTTCTTTAGGGCCCCTTAGGAAAGCATTCGCGGTCGGCTTCTCTCTGTAAACACAGCCGGTGTTTTCTTGGGATGGGGCAGTGGCCACTGGCGAGAATGGCGTGGGTACCAGTTCTCCTCTCAGTCCTGTGGACTCTGGCTAATCGCTGTGACAGCTCCGTTCCCCGCACCACCCCCCACCCCCCCACCCCCGCCCCCAGAGGCCAGCTCTCCACCCTTTCTATTCTCTTTCTCATCTCCACTGTTTGGATTCTCTGCTGACCTATCCCTATTTTTGAGGGAATTCCTGCTTAATTTCCATCCTCTCTGCTATCCTCGATTTCATGCATATGATCGCTGACTAGATGCACATTTCGAAGGGGACACCTTTTCATTCAATTCTTCCATCTTAATTTTGCCCTCTAAACATGCTAAAGCCACCTAGAGCCTTGATTTTTAATTTAACATAACAGTGCAAAAATTATGGGAAAACTGAATCTAAATAGTGGCTTGATAGTTTAAAGATAATCAGGCAGGACTTACTTTTTCAATGTAATTGTCTAGAGGTGGTTCAATTTCATGTACTCTTTAAATATGTATTTTTCAGTGCACTATGGCTTGAAGGGATGACTTAAAATTAGTGTAAATAAATCAGAAAAATAATTCTGGAAGTTCATTTTGTTATCTCTTTGGTGTAAAACTCCAATTTAAAAATTAAATCCTTCCTTCCTGGTAAATTCTTTTTCTTTTATCCTACCCTGCCAAAATAATTGTGTCAGCAGGGAAATAAAGGATTTTTTTTTTTTTTGTCTTTTTGAGACAGGGTCTCACTGTGTAGTTAAGGCTGGCCTTGAGCTCACTTTTGTAGCCCAGGCTGGTCTTGAACTCACACTAATCCTCCTGCCTCAGCCTCCCGAGTGCTGGGATTACAGGCGTGCGCCACCACGTCTGGCTAAAGGATTGGTTTTTAATAACTGAACAGAAAGGATGTAGCAGGTAGAACGCAGAAGGTGTCCGAGGTCCCCACTCCCTGTACTGCGGCCTGCAAACACCCCTTCCTCCCCACCCAGGAATCAAACTCTAGACCTTGCAAGTGCTGTACCACTGAGCTGTACCCCTGCACCCCCACCCCCCAGTAAGGGACACTTCTAACGTGTTGCTAGTCATAGAATTTGAAGAAGGCGAGGGGATGTCACACTCTAACCAGGGTGCATCATGGGGAAATGTGGGGTGATATCACTCCTGTGACTGTGCAGATTTAGTTTCATATTATGGTATGCATGGGACGGGTACCCCTTAATTGAAATGACTCAGACCAGAAGTGTTTTGGAATTCTATCCATAATCAGCTGTCTTGGGAATGAGATCCAAGTCAAGACACTGAATTTGTTTATGTTTCATATACACCATGTACGTGTAGGCTGAAATTCATGTGGTAAAATAGGCTTTTTTGTTTTGTTTTATTTTTTGGACTTTTGGAGACAGGGTCTCTCTATGTAGTTCAGGCTGGCCTTGAGCTCCCTTTGTAGCCCAGGCTGGTGTTGAACTCACAACAATCCTCCTGCCTCAGCCTCCCAAATGCTAGGATTATAAGAGTGCACACCCGGCTCTTTGGTACAATAGTCTTAATAATTTTGCACATGAAACCAAGTTTCATGCTGTGGAATTTTCCATCTGTGGCATCACATTGGTGCCCAGTTAAGTTTTTTGATTCTGGACCATTTCAGATCTCTGATTAGGGCTGCTTATGCTGGACTTTGATGAAGACCTTTATATATGTTTTCTCATGCCTCTATATAACTATTTTTTTTAAGATAGGTAAATAGAAATTATATTTCTGGGCCTAAGGACTTACACATGTAATTTGCTCATACATATCAATATATAAGTTTAGAACACAAAATAAGATTTGAATGTAAAGTGTTACATAATAAATAGATTCATACATGTGAACTTCCTTCTAAAAAAGTTGAACCATGTATGATCCAGCCCTCCATACTTGGTGGACATGTTGATTTCCTCATAACTGCAGGCAAGCTGGTTGTTAGGAAGTTTTTCCATATTTACCAGTCTAGAAGGACAGAAGGACTGCAGTATGTTTTATTGGCTATTGTGGCTTTTTAATGAGCCTGAACGTCTTTTTCTGTTTATTGTCCCTTTCCAATTCAGGGCTTGTTAACTGCATCTTCAGAATTTATATTCACTATTACACTGGGTTGTTTGTTTTTCTTTTATTTGTTTGTAGGATCTATCGATAAATGTACTCTGAAGTAGTAATGGTTTGTTTTATATTTATCAACTGTCATTTCTAAATTGGCCCTTGCTTTTCAAGTTGGCTTCTGTGTTTTGTTTTGTTTTCCTAGACATAAGTTTTAATCCTTTTGTAGTCAAATGCATATCAGTCTTTCTCGCTATGGAGTTTGCTTTCTTGTTTGTTTGTTTGTTTTAGATGTTGTTTGGTCTTTTCAAGGAAGATGTCTTTGTCCTAAGAAACAGTCCCACGTTTTCTTCTGCTATTTTATGATTTTTTTTTTTTTTTTCCTTTTCTGTCCTTCATTCTTTGTGTTTTATATAACCAGCGCTGATCTCAAAGCCATGAGGCTAGGGATGGCCACATAGCTCAGAGGATTAAAGTGCCTGTGGGGGTTCTATCCCTGGGCCTGCTGAGCAGGCCCTGCCCCCAGGGACCCCTGAGAGGACAATTGAGACTGGGCGTGGTGGTCCACATTAATAATCCTAGCCCTTAGTAGGCTGCACACAGGCTGATCACTATGAATCCCAGCTAGTAGTGAGGCCCTGGACACCCTGCAAACCCTTCCCTAAATTACAAAAAGAAAGTCAGGAGGCTGACAAGGGTAGGATCCCAGGAGTGCACCACCAGGCCCCATTCTTTCTTTATTTAATGCGCATTTCTTTTTTTTTTTTTTTTTTTGTCTTTTTGAGACAGTGTCTCACTAGGCAGTTCAGGCTGGCCTTGAACTCACTTTTGTGGCCCAGGCTGGTCTCGAGCTCACATTGATCCTCCTGCCTCAGCCTTCCAAGTGCTGGGATTACAGGCGTGTGCCACCACGCCCAGCGCGCATTTCAATTCTGTGTGGTATTTTTATTCTGCTTTTAGGTTTTGGGGACTGAATTCAGAGCCTTGTCCACATTAGTCAAATGCTCTGCCACCAAGCCACATCCCGGGTCTTGGGTTTGCTTTCACCTTGAAGTGAAATGAGACTCGGCCCTCCCCACCAGGGCACTCGTGCAGCAGGGCTGCGTTTCCTGCTCCGGGCCTCCCCACTGAGCAAAACCAATGTGCAGAAATGGATTTGTTCTTAGACACTGTATTTTTAAAACAGCTTTTTGTTTGTTTGTTTGTTTGTTTGTTTGTTTATTCATTACAGTGTCTTGCTATGCAGTTTGGACTCATACTGACCCATCTGTCTCAGCCTCCCCAGTGCTGGGATTATGGGCATGTGCCAGTTTCAGTGGCCTGCACAGTGGTGGAACCAGCATGGCAGGTGATGCCGGGAATTGAACCTGAGTCCTTGTGCTTGCCAGGCAGGTGCTTAGACCGCCGAACTATCTCTCCATCCAGAGGCCCTATTTTACGCCATTGATTCTATCACCTTGTCATTTCAATTATTGTAACTCCACTTACCACTGTGAAATCTGCTGAGGCAGTCTGTCATTCATTTTCAAGCTGTTCCTCTCCCAGAGGAACTATCAGTCCTGCTTATTGTACTGAAAAAGTAATCCTTTTTGAATCTTCCTCTGCTCTTATTCCCCTTGTCCTTTTCTCTCTTCCTTTTCTTATTAGTGCAGCTAAAAACCTCTTTCAGAAAAGATAGGCATCCGTGGTGTGCGTATGCAGGTGGCACTGGTGCAGCACAGAACATGAGTTCCCATGGATCAGGTGCCCCCTGCCTGGGGGCAGCACTGCTGGAGTCTCTCCTTGGCAAGGTGCAGCCCAGAGCAGGGTGGAGACACATCACCTGAGAGCAACAAGGAGGGCATGCCTGTGGGAGGAGGCAGCTCCTTGTCTGTCCCTGTGGGATGGAGGCTGATCTCCCTAGCAGGGAGCTGAGCCTTAGTGTAGCAAGTGGTAGGAGACAGAATGCCCAGGAAGGTGGCTTGGTGGCTGATGTGAACTACAAAAGAGTGCCCTGCCGCCTCTGAGAGTCTGGATTTGCCCAAAACTAACTAGCACAAAACTAACTAGCAAATTTAAAACAGCAGGATAGGCCAACAGACAGAGGGAATAGCAGGAGAATGCTTGGATTTCAGTATCTTTTTTTTTTTGGGTGGGGGGAGGTTTACAGGATGTTCAGGGTCTCACTACCAGATAGGACTTAAAGTGATCCACTTGTTTACAGCTTCCCAAGAGCTGGGATTACAGGAGTAAACTACCTCGGCCCGGCCCAGAATTTGACTTCTGCAAATTATTTTCCACTAAAACTTTTGGAGAAATGGCTGATTCTAAGGCTGGGGCAAGAGAAGCAGAAGACGAAGCTGAATATCTTGTACAGCCAGAAAAGAAGTAAGCGCTTGAAGAATGAAGTGGATACATTAAGTGGATACAGAAGCCAGCATGCAGGGGCACCTCTGGGACACTGTGGATGTCAAAATAAATAAGATGGTGATGGATTATAGCCATTGAGATGATTTATAGCTAGGTGTCTCCATCCCCTGAGCCTCATGTGGTCAGAGGCGGGGCTTTGGGGAAGTGACTGGGTTGTGAGCATGTGATGCTTCCCAGCAGGTTGGTGTGCTGATGAGATTCTAGTTGACTTGCTCTTAGGAGGTGGGATCTGGTCAGAAGAGGCAAGCCATGGGGGTGAGGCCCGGGAGGGTTTCTCTCTTTTCCATTCTGTCCTTACTCTCTGCTTCCTGTGTGCCCTAGGTGGAGCAATCCTCCTCTGCGATGCCCCGTGCCATGTTGCCCTGCCTTGGAGCCAGCCAACTATGGATTGAAGCTTCTACAAACTACAAGCCAGAATAAACCTTTCCTCTCTTAAGTTGCAGGCATGGGGTGGGTATTAGGTCCCAGTGACAAAGAAAATAACCAAGACGCCCTTTGACCAAAAGAATAGTAACGAGTTGCTGAATTAATTGGAAGTTTGATGGGGACCAGAGGATAGACACCTAGTCTTTGTTTTGTTTTCTTTTGTTTTCAGGACCGGGGTTCAAACTCAGGACCTTGCACTTGCCAGGCAGGCACTTGTGCCAAGGAGCTATCTCCCCAACCCCTCAAGATACCTAGTCTTAAAGTATTTCCCCATAAAGACATTAATTAACAAGGACACTGAGTAACTTGATAATGGGGAAGGCTGGGAGACAACCACGTAATTAAGTATCAGAGTCAATGTCACCATTAAGGGAATAAATTGAAACCATGTACTACAGAAGCGCCACACATCACTTCTATAGTATTCTCACCAAAGGTGTGCTGTAACTTGAATCAATTAAGAGATAATGTCATATTATTCTCAGTGAGGGACAAATCAATGATAGCTCAAAAGTACACTAACCAATAACATTTATTACTCACACTGTACAGAGGTGCCTTGGTCTAAAGACAAAAGCATTTGACAAACTGTGTTTTGTGTACAAACTCTGCATGATACAACAAACACAACCCTGACCATCTTTCCCACACCAACATAAACACAACCAGTTTTTATAAGATCATAAAACAAATTAAATTCGTGAACTGAGGTGCCACAGTACGTGGTATACACACAGAGCCCACTGGAAAAAAAAAATGTATATGCACTTGTAAAAGAAAAATAGTGTCGGGCGTGGTGGCTCACGCCTGTAATCCCAGCACTTGGGAGGCTGAGGCAGGAGGATCGCTGCGAGTTCGAGACCAGCCTGGGCTACAAAAGTGAGCTCAAAGCCAGCCTGAACTGCACAGTGAGACCCTGTCTCAAAAAGCCAAAAAAACAAAAAAGAAAGAAAGAAAAGAAAAATAATATGTTGCTTTCTTAACAATGATGTTAGGGGCTCTAGAGGCCATTGTGGTTTTCAGAAAACCCACTATACTGCCGGCCCTTAAGAAATTAAAAAGGAAAATGCGGTAATCTCAAAGTCCAAGGTTTCCTAAGCAGCAGTTCACCATACTAATAAATGTCTAGAAGCCAGTGGCCAGCAGCACTCTGAGCACTTCTTGTAATTTATTTTTATTTTTTAAAATTTTTTTCTTGTTTCTGAACTTTTGTTTGTTTATTTACTTATTTTTAAGGCCAGCTCAGCCTGCCCTGAGGGCAGGGCTGGCGCAGCATGTGGTGCTGGGAATCGAGCCGCAGTCCCTGTGGCCGCCTAAGCTTTCCTAAGCAGGCGCTTTAGACCACTGAGCCATCCTGCCGGGCCCCACTTCTTGTAATTTAGAGGCCAAAGGAAACTTGTACCAATCCCATGATGTTAGTATTAAAATATTATGCAAGTTTTTCTTCTCCTTAAGTATGTATACATTTTTGGCAGATCCTGTATTTTCTTTTGGAACATATTTTTTTTCTTTTTAAAAATATAAAGCTTTTCATGGTGTGTGTGTGTGTGTGTGTGTGTGTGTGTGTGTGTGTGTGTGTGTGTGTGCATGTGCAGGTGCATTACTGGGAACTGAACCCAGGGCCTTCTCAATGAGCTATAACCCCATATTTTTTATTTTCTATTTTGCAACAAAGTATTGCTAAGTTTCCTAGAATGTATTAAGACTCTCAAGCGTCCTGCCTCAGCCTCCCTGAATTCTGGGTTTACAGGAGTGTGAGCCACATCTGGCCAAATGTTTTTAATAAAATATTTTTTCCAGATAGGACTCTGTTATTCACAAGCATATGTTATACATTCATGTTCTTTTTAAAGTGGATAAACACTATCGCTCATACTATTCATGACATTCTACAAATTATATTCCCCATACGTATAGGTTCTTTTCCTTAAGGACTCCAGGTATGGATCTATCATGTCACTTGGCCATCGATTGTCACTCACCTTGTTTCTATTTCTCCATAGATAACACTACAGTGAACATCTTACAGATGCTCTTTGTAGGCTATGCGACATGTTAGGTAAGCTCTCTAGCCCCAAGCAGTCTCCCAGTATACACCTTACATCTTAGGTATTTCCAAATGAAGTGGTCACAACAATTTAAACTTATAAGGAATACTTTACAAGAGAAATCACATGCACACAACACTCAACATTTTGCTGAATCTTATGTTTAACATAGCCAAAACTATTAGCTGGCACTTTTTCTCTGTTCTCCCTTTGGGCCACCACAATAGGGGATTTAGCTTGGCACTGTCCATCTGAACAAAGAATAAATTTCCCAGTGCCCCAAGCTACTAGGTATAGCCATATTATTAACTCCTATTCAATAGATTCAATAGTGGGCCAGGCGTGGTGGCACATACCTGTAATCCCAGCATTCAGGAGGCTGAGACAGGAGGATCGGTGCGAGTTCGAGACCAGCCTGGGCTACAAAAGTGCGCTCAAGGCCAGCCAGAACTGCATAGTGAGACCCTGTCTCAAAAAGACAAAAAAAAAAAAAAAAAAAAAAAAAAAAAAAAAAAAAAAAAAAAAAAAAAAAAAAGAGATTCAATAGAGGTGATATGTTCAACTTCACTGTAGTTTCCTAAGAAACAATGGGTATGACCTACGGCTCTGGTCCCACTTATTCCTGGTTGGGCTGCAGGTGTGGTGACTGGAGTTAAGGCGGCCATTTTGGATTACAAAATGGAAATCCCTGATCTGTCATGTCAGAGCAACAAAACAGAAGAACTCTGGTTCTCAGGTGATGGTGGGGCCACTCAAAGAAGCTATCAATGTCTCTCCAGACTTTTATGCCTAGGAAAAAAAATGTATCCTATAAAAGTCACTTTTTGGAGATGTCTTAGTGTCGTAACAGCCAAACCAATAGCCTAAACAATACAGTAACTGAATATTGAGAAAGAGTAATAGGAAAAGGAAGCCATCATTCATATTGGGGAGATCACTAATGCAACTATTTTATATGTTCTCCCCACCAACCCATGAGGAAGACATTTGAACGTGGCTATGTAGCTGTTATTAATCTTGCAGGTTGCTAAAATGCTATTGTGCAGCTATTCCCTGCCCCTTGGGATTTTTCTTCACTGCTAGAGAGGGCAGGCCAAGGGGCTCAGCTCTGCCAAAGCAACCTGGAAAAAATGCTTCCCAAACCAGCCGGGGTTTGGCAAGGACTGTTCCCTTATTCACCAGTGTGGAGCATTTATTTAGATTCTTCTGTTTTGAAAAATTGAATGGTTTAGTAGTTTGAATTTGTTCCTAAGCCCAAGTGTGACAAATGACCTCTCTCTTCCATAGGTCACTGAAAAGAATTTTCTTGTGTTTGTGGCTAATTCCTCAATGGCAGTGGCCCAAACAAGGGACAGGAGGGATGGATGCCTAGGCTACTTAGGTCAAAAATGAACACAGGACAGAGGATCCTGGATTGCCCATGGCTGCTCCACTCCCAGTCACCCATGATGGGCTGCGTGAGTCTGAGTGGATTTGGTCTGCAGAATCAGCTGCACTCAAGTGCTAGGAAATAATTCTGAACTACTAAAGTTGCAATTTACCAAACCCAGTTTTCTCTTTGGGTTTTCAAGTTTCCTTTCAAAATCACTTAGGCTATTTAAAGGACCTACATAACAAAAAGAAAATCACTCATGTTAAGGAAATTGCCGTTTAACATTTAGTACCATTTATAAACTCAGCTTTAAAACCTTTAGCATTTAAAGGTCCTGAAATACTTTAAACCACATGCCTAAGTTTCATATTCTGGATATGCTTTCTAAGTACTTCTGCTGTCCAGTGTTTCTGCTTCCTCTACTAATTTTTAAAAATGTTATATTAAGCACACATATTTTTACAAATATACAATTGCATCATATATATGTTTAATTTAAAATAATTGGTACAATTTAGATAAGCATAATGATCACATTGTCCATGGGGAATGTGTACCTGTACATGATATATCTTAATTCCTCTTTTTTTCCCCATTCCCCTTCCCTCTTTACAAAGTTTTGTTTTCATTTTACCCCTTTTTTAATTCTCATTTTTTTCTTTTCCCTTCCATTTCCCCTGAAATTCCCCTTTCCCTTTGAACAATTACTTCCTATTTCAGAAAATCTATTATACATTTTGGTTCTTGTTTATACTTTCACTTTCTCACACCAGGGAGACAATGCAATATTTATACATATGTATCCGATTTATTTCACTTAAGAGTATGACGAAGTTTAACTTATCAATGTTTTCCTTCATGGTCTGTGCTTTTTTGCGCTCTAAAAAAATCTTTCCCAGACCCAAGATTGCAGGAATTTTTCTCCAGTGTTTCGTTCTATACATCTGATGGTTTAAGGATTTCATTACTATGGATTTAAATCTGTGATCCACCCTGAGCTGACTCCTGTGCATGTTGTCAGGTAAGCGTACCTGTTCGTTTTTTCCTATCAGCATTCAATTTCCTGGCACCATGAGTGCTAGCTCTGCATCACTATGCAGTCAGAGTCACTAGTCTGACACACTACTCAGGTGTCAACAGGTGGTGTGGAAGACCCCCGCCTGGAGTCCTGCTCCAGATGCAGGTAGAGAGCCATGCCCAAATCTGGGCACAGAAGGTGGCATCTGCCTTTCATTTAATAGCAATTATATGTTGTGTGGCTTTGGTCCTTAGGAGAGATCTGTGCAGTCCAACCTAGGTGATAAGGAATGCTGTCCCATTATGCTGGAGACAGTCTTGGTGTAGGTGCCCCTGTCAGTAAAGCCTCTTTGGCTTTTGGAAGAGTCCTATTCTCAAAAGGTGTGTCCGGACCTCTGATCCTGAGGCCTCCACAACCTCAGGACTACAGATTCCTTGGGCATAGCACATGTGGGGCAACTCTGGGAATCTCTGCAATCTGTCCATACTCACCAACAAAATAATCTATTCAGCTGAAAGCAAGGAGAAAGATGCATCTAGTATATTATGAAGTCAGAATCCTGTGATTCTATTTGCTTTTTCTTTCTGTCAAAAAAGAGAGATGTTTTTGAAGGAAATAGCAAGGGGTAGAAATTCCTGGGGCTACTTATAGAAAGCCAGCCTGACCTCAGCCTAGTGGAAAGAGCTGAGTGAAACCAGTATTAGTTTTTCATCACTACAATGAAATGCCTGAGGCAACTAACTATAGAGAAAAGGTTTATTTTGGCAAGCGGTTGTGGAGGATTCAGGGCTTAGCATTTTGTTCTGGGTCTCTGGTGACAAGAGCACATCCTGACAGGAGTGTGTTCTGGAGAAAATTGCTCTCACCTCATTAGCCAGGAAGCATAGAGAGATAAGAAGAGAAAGACTGGGGTCCCACAGCTCCAACCCCACTGACCTAAGAACCTCCCAGTAGATGGCACCCTGTTAATGATGCTGTCACCTGCCAAGAGTACTGTCATGGGTTGGGGGTTTTGCAAGAGAAACAATATAATACAGGACATACTTTATAATATTATTTTATAAGGAATCACCTAAGAATCATATATAAGAAGTACAGGAAAGGCCCAAAGGTCATCAGTGGAAGCCTCAAAGTCTGTGCCAGCAAGATGAAGGATCTGTGCCAGCAGACTGAGGGATCTGTACTAGAGCCAGGAAGCAACAGAGCCCTAAGGCCCAGAGCTCCCCCAAAGGTACCGCAGCCACCCTCAGCAACACGAAGTCCTAAGCTCCTCCAGTGATGAGGAAAGCTGAGTTCCCATCAGAAAAGCCACTGCAACAAGGTTCTCCACCAGGCTGAGCAGTGCACCACCTTCCCCTCTGAACCCAGGAAACGGTGCTCATGATGAGGACCAGAGCCCCTCCAAAGTTCATCTGGAAAGCCAGCATGACAAGGTCTTCCAGCAGAACAGCCCAAGAGAGCTAGCAGCTTCCACCAGCTCCACCAGCTCCACTAGCTTCTCCAAACAGCATCCTTAACAGTGCTCCAGCAGCTTCTGCTGTTCTGCCTTTATGCTGTTGGTAATAGCCCTCAGGTTGTCCTCTTGCACCCAGTACCATGCTAGTTTAATTCAGCTGGGTGTAAGAAGCTGGCCACTACAAGTACCATCTTGGGAACCTACTCTAGTGCATTTCACATCATGTATATGTGTGTGTGTGTGTGTGTGTGTGTGTGTGTGTGTGTGTGTGTGTGTGTATGTATGTAGCTAGCTTAGCCTGCCCTGGAGGTGGGGCTGGCACAGCATGTGGTGACAGGGACCAAACCTTGGTCCCTGTGGTTGTCTAAGCTTGCTAGGCAGGCACTTTAGGCCGCTGGGTTATCTCACCAGCTTTTCTTTTTAAAAACTTTTGTTTATTTCATTTCCCATCATTTTTTAAAAATTTCTTTCTTGTTTCAGAACTTTTGTTTGTTTATTTATTTATTTTTATGGCTGGCTCAGCCTTCCCTGAGGGCAGGGCTGGTGCAGCATGTGGTGCAAGGGATCGAACCTTGGTCCCTGCAGCCGCCTAAGCTTTCCTAAGCAGGAGATTTAGACCACTGAGCCATCCTGCCGGGCCCCTTCCATCATTTTAAATAAGAAAAAATGATAATACTTGACATGGTAACTCAAGTCCTCAGTTCCTAAAATGAAACTAAATACTTAAAATGTTGTCTTAGACCATTTATTCTGCTACAATAAAATACCTGAGACTGGTATTTTATTTTATTTTATTTTATTTTATTTTATTTTATTTTATTTTATTTTAATGTATTTAGTCCAGGGTCTACAGAGTACAGATCAGACTCGTAGTGATCCTCCTGTTTTCAGCCTCCCAAGTGCTGGGATTACAGGCATGCACCACTATGTGGCATTTTATTTTTACAAAGGAAATTTTCTCACAATTCTGGAGCCTAGGAAGTCTGAGGTCAAGGCTCTGGAAGGATGTTTCTGGTGAAGGCTTTTCTCTTGTTTCAAGGTAGCACTATTTTTCTTGAAAACAATTGCTATTAAAGTATTTTCTAATGACTGTGAGAAGCCCGCCTTCTATGAATTTTTTCTTTCTGGAACCGTGGACTGAAGTCAGGCCCTTGCACTTGCCAGGCAAGCGCTTATTCTACTGAGCTATCTCTCCAGCCCCTCTATGAAATATGATGTTTAAAAAAAGTCATCCTAGGGGCCAGCGAGATAGCTTAGTAGACTAAAGTGCCTGCTTAGGCAAGCTTAGGCAAACTCAAGGGCCACAAGTTGGTTCAATCCCCAGTTCCACATGCTACACCAGCCCCACCCCCAGGGTGGGCTGAGCCATCCAGAGTCTGGGCAGGCGCAGTGGTCCATGCCTGTAATCCCAGCACTAGGGAGGCTGAAAACAGGAGAATCACCACAAGTCCGAACTGCATAGTGAGACCCTGCAACAACCAAATACATTTTTTTAAAAAAGTCATTCTCCTGGGAAACTATTTGCACTGGTTATTTAGTTTAGAGGCTTGGGGTACGCCTGTATTTGTCTGGAGTTGGGGAAGATGTGAAATTTCCTTCTTGAAGAGAGGAGGTGGGGGTTATTTTCATATTGTTTCAAACATTTCCAGAAAGCATCCCCGCATTCATATGCCCAGTGTCACAGGTTGCCACTTTTATAAGGACACAGGAAAACCTCTCTGTACTATCGGAATCGAGTAAAGTTCTGATTTGCCAAGTACCTCAGAGGCATTGCGAATCATGACCACAGTGAAGTGCTTGGAAATCCATGGCTTTCCTTGTCAATTCTGCAAAGCTTTAGGGGATTCCTATAAGACCCTTCACTAGTACCCACAAGACAAAGGGTGAAGTATGAGTCTGTAGCTGTGCTCTTTACTTCCTTTTTATGGCTATGCCTGCTCACATAGGCATAGCCATATGAATGAAGAACTTTTGATATCTCTTGCTATTGTAATTGACTCATTTCCCCCTTTGTACTGGCTGCCAGCATCTTACTGGTCCACCGCTGGCAAGCACCCGAAACCTCTAGTCCACATTTTGTGTGCCCACCCTGTCCTGGACTTCTTTTCATTCCTATTGGTCTCTGTCACCTTGTTTTCTTTGTTTGGCTGCTATAGGTTTAAATAAAAGGTTGAAATAAAAGCCTTTAAAAGTACTTTTTGTTAGAGGAGATCTTTGCAGATAAGAAAGGAAGGTGTATAGACACGAAGTATGATTTTGCATGGAGAATGTAATATACATGTATGTTTGTGTGATATCTATACATGTTGAATGCAATACAAAACTCAGGGTTTTCAAAGCTAACGTGGCCTTTGGTTTTAGAGTATATTTATGGAGAAGATTCAAGGCTGGGGGGAGAGTGTATTCTGTTCCAGGGTAGACATCCCATGGTCTACACCCTAAAGAATCTGTTTGGTGGTCTAGCACTTTCAAATTTGGTTTGGGATTGTTTTATGTGTTATTATAAAGTAAAGATGGGTGGGCCTGGCAGGATGGCTCAGTGGTCTAAAGCGCCTGCTTAGGAAAGCTCGGGCAGCTGCAGGGACTGAGCTTCGATCCCCAGCACCACATGCTGCGCCAGCCCTGCCCTCAGGGCAGGCTGAGCCAGCCATAAAAATAAACAAACAAAAGTTCTGAAACAACAAAAAAATAAAATAAAATAAAAAATGAAGTGAAGATGGGAGGCTGTAAATAGCTCAGCAGCAAAGGTGCCTGCTTGACAAGTGTGAGGTCCTGAGTTTGATCCCCAGTACCAAAATAAATTAATGAATAAATAAATAAGAAGTGAAAATATATACTTAAGAAGGAAAAATCAGGATAAAAAGAAAAAAAAAAAAAAACCAAAGCAGGAAGGGCTCACCTATCACAGAAAGTGGCTGAATCTTCCATGTCCTTGAATACAAATCCGGGCTTTACGTCTCAGCTCAGCAGCTGGGACTCCTACCAGCTCAAACACAATCTTTGTCATCCCAGTGCTCTGGGAGGCTGAGGCAGGAGAACTGCAGATCTAAGTCTGGCCTTGACTACTCTGTGACTTGACAAGATCCTGTTGGAAAATAAAAAAGGGCTGAGGATGTAGCTCACTGCCTAGTGCCTGGGCTCAATCCTCAATCCTGATCCTTGGTACTGAAAAGAAAAAAAAACAAGACAAAGAAGAAAAGTGGTGGGCATTCTGGCCCCTGCCTCACTGTGGCATCACCTGAGGAGCTCTGAAAATGCTAATGCCGCAGTCCTGTCTCCAGAGAGCCTGGCTTAATTGGTCTGAGGTGGGGCCTCTGCTTGGGGATTTTTAAAAGCTCCCCTGGAGGTGCTAATGTGCATGGGGTTGAGAACCCCTGCCCTAAGAGAAGAAAAAATAAAATTAATACGCACCTGCCTCCGGCATATCTCTGGGGGTGGGGGCATAGGGCCGAGCTGCAACTGAGGAGACAATGGGCTGAATTCAGGTGATGGAGTAAAACACTTTGAAGGAAGTAGACTAACCCTCTGCATCGCACAGGTGCCCTTAGTCATTAAGCGCTCAACATGTCCTGCCACGACCCACACGCTTCAACATCCTTCCTACCCTGCTAGCACATGCTCACATGATGTGCGCAAATGTGTGCAAAGGTGTACAGGCACAGAGACAGTTCTCCTCATTCCAGGATGGAACCTCCCCAGGACCCTGGGAGCTGCCCATGCTCCAGTCCCTCTGTAAAATAGTATTTGCATAAAACCTGTGTGCATCCCTCAGATGCTTGACATCCTCTCCAGACGCCTCACAATGCCAGATAAGATGTAAATGAATGCTCGTGATTATACTGTACTGTTTAGGGAATCACAAGGAAGAACATATACGCTCATCATAGGAGAAAAAATCATTAATCGAAATTTTTGATCTATGTTTGGTTGAACTTGATGATACAGAACTCTACCTACAGAGAGCCAGTTCACTTGGTATTTCCTGTGTCAGTCTATTCCAGTTTATTCCTCAAACATACTTATGTATTTGTATATATGGGTCCAGGGGTCAAGGTCAACTGAACACCTCTGGAGGACATAGAGCTGCACACAGTTGCTAAGCAGCTGGGCTCTCTGAAGAGATGCTATGGAGAATGAAGCTGTGTGCAGAGCCATGATCCACGCGGAGCCCCAGTGAGTGCCAACAACAGTCACAGAAGAGAAACAGGAGCACAAGCACAGCAGCTCCCCACAGTAACGGTACAATGGACACTACTGGCTCAGCTTCAGAGAAGAGAAAATCAAATCCAAGCATAGACACAGTCAGCTTCTAGAGGGCAGGAGAGGTGTGGTCCCCATGCCCACAGCAGTAGGTCCCACTCTGGTGGCTCCTGGAAGGACAAATTACATTTACTGAGTACATTTGCTCCAGCCTGAGCTTTGGGGAACAGAAAGGGGACAGAGGAAGCCAGGACTGGAGATGGGGGTAAGGATGGTAGGGCCTGATACAAACACAACTGTAGTTCCCTTGCTAAGAAAAGGATAAAATTGTTTTGAGTCCAAAATTAGGTATTAAAATAATCCCTTAAGTTAATAAAGAAATCTTAACAAATCCAGACTTGAAGAAGCTGAAAAGGTGCACAAATGTCCCGTCTCCCACTCAGAGCTCCCTCAGGCAGGCTGTCAAATGCCAGGCGTCATCTCTGTCCCCTCCTCAAGGGAAGAGGAGAATTACAGTGGAGTGAGCTTTACTGACTGCAGCCCCATGTCAAAAGCAGGGGACTGATGAATGTCACTGGATAGGTGGCCTGCATCAGTGCCTTAGAAACAGGCTACAGCAAATGCAGAGCCTCCACCAGCCTAGAGGTTCCAAAAACCACCAGCCAGCCACACAGTCTAGACAGCATCTTCAGAGCGAGGCCAGGGCTAGGCATGTAGCTCAGGGCAAGTGCTTGCCGAACATAGATGAGGGCCTGGGCTCCAACCTGGGTATAGAAAGAAATGAGAGCAGCGGCTTTGCAGCCTGCAGCCCCTAAGTCATTCCTGGCCGGGCTACTTTCTGCGTCTGTTGGCCTTATATTTGAGTCTCCTCAGCGGTTTAAAAGAGATAAGGAAGATCCTGGTACACAGGATGAGTTTAAGGCTGGCAGATTCAGCAAATAAAAATATGAGACATCCCAAGAAAGTGGAATTTCAGCGAGAGAAGGAATACATCTTCGTGTAAGAAAGTGCCACCCCCTGCACAGGACTTCCTTAAGTTTCAACTTGTTCCTCTGAAACTCACTTGTGTGTATTTAAAACTGCTGATTACAGAGGGGACTGGAAGGAGTGACTTCATTCCGGCTTATGGGCTTACTTATGCGGCTTACTTTCAATAAGGCAGAGATGCTTTCAAGACCTTGGTTTCCTCATCTATAAAATGGGTAGAACCTAGGAAAGCCCCCCCCCCATCTCTGTCCCTG
Organism: Myocastor coypus; assembly: GCA_004027025.1. Classification (NCBI taxonomy): domain Eukaryota; kingdom Metazoa; phylum Chordata; class Mammalia; order Rodentia; family Myocastoridae; genus Myocastor; species Myocastor coypus. Next base: position 33,771 of record PVJA010010161.1, read on the forward strand.
GCAGCACTTCCTATAATCCTGATGTCACCTACTCAAAAGGCCTGTCCTGGCTGTTCTAGCTAAGATTACCACCCCAACCCACCCCAGAGCCTATTTTATCCTTCTATCATAGGAATTACCACTTTCTAAAATTGCCTTACTTTTAGCTTGATTGTTTATATCTTTCCACGTGAATGTAAGTTCTGGGTGGGCAGAAAAGTGGACCTCCTGTTGCGGCTGAATAGGTGTACCTGGCCTAGTAGAAAGAATATATGCTGAACGGATGACTAGGTGGGTGGATGGATGCAAGGATGGAGGGAGGGAGGGAAGCAAGGAGTGAGGGAGGGAAGGATGGATGTCCGTGTCCCCAGTGAGAGCCGTGGGCCCAGCCTTTCCTTTCTCTGGGGCTGTGCAGGGAGGGTGTGCGGCCCCGGGGAGGGAGGCGACGTGGGGTGGCGGTGGGTGGGGAGGAGGCTGGGCTCTCTCCTCCTCAGGGCCGACGAGGGCGGGCGAGCGCTCGCCTGGCTGCAGGCGCCGGGAGCAGCGAGCGGGCGGCAGCTGCAGGGCCGAGCCCCGCGCCGCGTCCGGCCGCCGACCGTGTGCGCCGCCGAGTCAGCGCCGCGCCTCGGCGCCCCCACGCGCCCACGCAGCGGCGCGGGGCCCGGGCGGGGGCAGAGCAGGGCCGGGCCCGGGAGGGAAGGGGCCCTCTTTCCCGCGCAGCGGCGGCCGCGGGAGCCCAGGAGGCGGAGGCGGCTGAGGCGGCTGAGGCGGCTGAGGCGGCTGAGGCGGCAGCGGCGGCAGCGACAGTAGCAGTGTGCGGTCCGCAGGTAGCCGGCGGCGTCTGACCCGCGTCCGTCGCCCGCGCCGCGCCGGGCGCCTTCTCCACACGCGGTGAGTACGTCCGCTCGGCCCGGGCCGCCCCCTGCTTCCCCCGCGCCGCGCCGGGCCCCGCAGCCGTCGGGGCGCTCGGGGAGGACGCGCGGGCCGGAGCGGCAGTGCGGGGGCCCTCGGGGTCACGGGGCTCGCGGACGACGAGGGCCGCGGGTGGCACCCCTCTCAGGAAGGCCGCGTCTGGGCCGCCCGCGCCGGTGACCCCGCGCCTGGGGACCCTGAGGCCGCGGTTCGGAAGTTCGCGTCCGCACGCGGGACAAGTGCACGGCGCGCAGGCGGCTTAGATGCGGCCCCGCGGCGCCGCCTTCCACGGCCAAGCCCGGGTCTTCGCGACGAGCGGCGTCCGCCAGCACGACCTGGGAGGCGCGGGGAAGCGCGGGACACGCTCGCGCGCGTCGCCGGGAGCGGGGCAGCCTGCGGGGTCCAGCTTGAGGCGTCTGGCCCCGCTCGCCCCTCGGCTCTGGGAAAGTCCGGGTGCGCTCGGCCCGCGCGGAGCGGACACCTCGCCGGGGCTGGCGGCGGAACTTCGCCAACTTCCCGTCGTCCGGAGCGCGTTCCGAAGGAGCCGAAGGTTTTGCGGCAGTGGAAGAGCGGGGCAGGGGGACATTACGGGGCCGAGCCCCTCAGCTCTGGAAGCGTATTTGGTGACCCCCGAACAGTTTCGGCGCACAGAGAATATTAGGAAGCAGTGAGCGGCGAAAATAACGCCTGTCGCGAAATCCGCGGAGCGCTCGCTCCCCGCGCGCTGGGCTCCGGGCTCCTCCCGGTCCCGGCTCGGCTCGGGGTGACAGCGCGCACCCACCGCGCTGTTTATCGGATCAGTTTTTTTCAAAGCAAAATTCCGGTGCTGCAAAAAGAAATTCCATTTTCTTTTCTCCTGTCTGTTCCCGAGATGCTGTGTAACCGCTAAAATCTTTTTATACTGTAACGTTAAGGTATAAATCGCTTGTGGTGGAGATAGGTATCCTTCCATGAGGAGGCGCCCGGGAAGTGGAGGAAAGTCGCAGTCTTCCTCGGTGGCCAGGTCGCAGGGGAAGGAAGGTGCTTTACCGACTCGCGCTGCGAAGAATCTGGGTTACGCTTGAGTTACAGAGGACTGAATTATGTTTGAGTTACGGACTCAAAGAAAATTAAAACTAGCTAACAGTTGTGTTTCCAGCCGGGAGTCCCCCCTTGCTTGCCTGCCGGAAGTTTCTGTGATCGCAGGATGATAGGTTCGCAGCTGATGGCCGCAGCGTTGGCCTGTTGTGGCCTGTTTGTTTGTTACCTTGTCGCCAAGCTCACACATATGTGCGCTCTGCAGCTGAGAGGGAGAGAGAGCTAGGGACAGAGAGAGAGAGCTTTCCTAAAACTTCCCAGAATGATTTTTCTTTCCTTATGAAAGAATTTTCCCCGAGAAATGTTCATCCCGCTTGCTCCCCCACTATCTTTTCTGAACCGCCCTAATCCTCCCAACCTTAATATTTCTTTGAATTTAGACATCCCTGGACTGGAAAAAATTAAAAAGGTCATTAATATAACAAGTGATAATGTTTGAATCTTGCTTTTTAGTGAGCATAAAATTGTATTTATATTTAAAGTCTCACTTTTATAGGAAAACTAAGTTTTGCAATTGTAAAAGAAACTAAGATGGCTAGATCTGGAAGAACTTGAGCATTGTGATTCTTTTGAAGCGGTTTGGATGTCCTAATTATTGTAACCTTAGCTTCAAGACATTAACTATTTCATCTTAAAGGAGTTGACATTTTTTTCCCTCTGTCTTGAAATAGCTCACCTAGTGTAGTGCCTGTGTATATGTAAGAATATACCAGAAACAAACTAGTCACTTTCTTATCAAGTAACCATAGGAAATAAAGTTAGAAGATGCTCTGAGGTTTTTTAAAAAGAAATTTTTTTTAATGAATTAAGTTCTAGAATCTTCTTTTTCTGTTTTTTTTTTTTCTGTGTTGTGATAAACACATCATGAAGAAATATGATTTGTTGACTTGTAAGATTGCTACTTGACAAAAAATACATATAGAATTACTTCTGTTTTAAATTGTGTGCAAGAGAAAGCACACTGTATTCCAGACAGATGAATTGATAAAATGTTAGTTGCTGCTGTTGGGAGAACAGAAAAACCTTTAGCCAAAGGCTCTGTTGTATAACTAAGTATATTTGGAATTAGGCTGAGCAAGCTATGGAGACCCTGGCTTTTGTGAAGACATATACATGGTCTAAGAATGTGCCCATTAAGACATGCTTGGTTCCCCCATGGCAAGATGATGCCTTTCCTGAGAAGAAGAAACCATTTCCTTAATTTTTCAGTTACTTTTCCAAAGATAACTTGTGTTGTGCGCAGGAGACCAGAGTTATGCAGAAATGCAACCATAACCAGCCAGAACGAGGGCTCTTTCTCTCTCCCTCCACCAGATGTTTTTTAGGTGTCCTCAGCTGGACTGCCCAGTTTGAAACTAATTAGGCCAGCAATAAACTCCTTGTATAATAAAATCACAGGCTGTGAGGGAGAAGGAGTGGGTTCTCAGCTGCTCCTGACAGACACCTCTCTGGGGAGAGAGAGGACACCCGTGACAGTCAGGAAAAAATGCAGGGAAAAGAGAGATAGGTGCCCAGTGTCTTCTCTAAAGAGCCAGTGGCAACTAAATCTGGGTGCCGGATTTTGCTTGCTGCGCAGGCCTCCTCATAGAGCTCGCTTGGGGGAAAAGCACAAGCTTATATGCCAGGCAATATCCACAGGCCCGAGGTACACGTGTTATGTAAAAGCTGGGGACTGTTTGTCACTTGGGAAGGGACCTCACCTGGGCACCCATGGATCATGTAGGGGAGAGAAGAATGCCCTCGCTGGTGCTAAATTTATAGTCCTCCTGATCTGTAGGGTTTTGTGGAGAGGAAGAGGCTAATGAAGCCTGTCACCTCGAAAGGCCCAACTTTCTGACTGTTGCCAAGTGTGGATTTTGTTGGGAGGAGGAAACATATTCCCTAGCTAGCTGCTCTGTAAAGGCAGTTGGTGGATTCTGCTGGAGGGGAATGTCTTCACAGAGAATTAACCCCAGAGTTGAGAAAACATGGCTTGTTGACAGAAAACACACACACAGACCCAGAAATTCCTTGCTCCCTCCCAGCCCTCTTCCTGAACCCCTTCCACCTGGGGTTACAGCAGCTTCCTGAAGGCCTCTCTCTACCCAACCCCAGGTCCCCCCATCATTCATGACTGTTCAAACAGCCCCAGTCCTACAAAACAACAAGACTCTGGTAGGAAGACAATTAACAGGGAATTCGCAGGAGACAATACTCCATTTTCACCGTTGGAAGATCTTAGCTGGCCTAATAGCTTTGCCTAACGCCTTCTTCTAATCCCAGGAGAATAAACTCCCTCCATCAGGTCCTTGAGTCAAATACTTGAAGTGACACTCCCGAGATGGGGACTGAGAATGGGGACCCACCTGTCTTTACTATAAGTGAATAAGAGAGCCAGGAGCTGGGCTTTTATTCTGCATGATTTGAGTCTTTTTCCAGATAGGAAAGTACCTGCCAGTGTTTTTAGGGAAAAGAGGCAAAAAGGAAGCCACTGGCTTTTACATTTATTGTTACTGCCTTTTTGGTTTTGCCCTCTTCCCTCCCTTGGAGTGCCTCTGCCAATCCTTTCAGGTGCAAAGTATATTCTTTTTTTTTTTTTTTTTTTTTTTTCCTGGACTGGGGTTCAAACTCACAACCTTGCACTTGCCAAGCAGGTACTTGGTGCCACAGAGCTATCTCCACAACCCCTACAAAGCATATTCTTAACAATTTCCTAATCAGGATGGAAATAGCTGCCATTCATTACTGAGGACTTGAATGTCAGACCGAAAGTCCACTGTTCCCAGGTATTTTTTTTTTTATTATTATTTTATTTTTATTGTTTCAGAACCTTTGTTTGTTTATTCACTCATTTTCATGGCCGGCTCAGCCCACCCCAAGGGCAGGGCTGGTGTAACATGTGATGCCGGGGATCGAACCTCGGTCCCTGAAGCCACCCAAGCTTCCCCAAGCAGGGGCTTTAGACCACTGAGCCATCCTGCCAGGGCCCCCCAGGTATTTTTAGTGTGCGTTCTCTCCCAGTCCTTTCACACCAAGGTGAACCAGGAAGCAGAGAGCCAATGAAATATAGGCCTTTGGCCTTCTGCATAACATGCCTTACCCACGTGCTATGAAAACACTGGCTCTGGGAAGACTTCTGCGCGCATTCTCCTTGAAGAGAGACGTGGAACTTGGGTAGTATTTAACGTGCAGAGCAAATTATTTTCTGAATCTGGCCTGTTTTTACTTTATTTTTTGCCATTTTAAACAGAAGAAAACATCATAGTAAATATTTAGAAAACATATATGAATCTTTAGAGGTCACATTTAGCAGGTTGGGTATGGGTCTTCATAGGAAAATGTCTGCTTATTTATGAGGGCTGATTTGATTTGTTCCTTCGATACTCACGCTACGCCTTTCAGTTCCTAAAATGAGTCAATAAATTTACCGGCAATGGGAAGGCCCTAAAACATTACAGTAGGCGCAGCTCAAGTCAAGGTTACTGGAAGGTGCTGGATCGTTATCGGTGGGTGTTGTTAGGGGCTAGAATATAAACATTTGGAGAGTGAAGAATAATTTGGAACAGGTGGCCCTGAGAGTCAAGCAACCAGAGCGATTCGTCTTCGCCCCTTTGAATGTGAAGGAAGGCCACTGGCAGCCTGAGTCTGGGACAGGCAACTGTGGGCCAGTGGGGGTGGAGAGAGGGTCTTTGAGGGAGAGAGACATCTTTACATCTTTGGGGGGGCGCTGACGGGATGAAGCAAAGGGGTTCAGCCCACAGCCTGACTCAAGAACGCAGGGCTTCATCCGTGCTGTCATCGCCTTCTCTCCATAGTAGTTCCAGGCCAGATGTGTCTGCTTATACTGTCTTGAAAAAGTCTGTCTCCGCCTTCAGATACTTGGGAGACATTTGAAACAGGACCCCCGATGCATGATGATGCCAATTTAAACATCTTTAAAACCGGACAAAGGATTTCTCGGGGGTTAGAAACTGTGTTATCATGTAGTGTTGTGTCCTAATACACAGCGAGTACCATAAAATATGTGTGATTTCAGTGTCATTAGACTCTCTTCCCGTTTTCCTTTCGGGAAGTTCGATTTTTTTTTTTTTTAAGTGTGCATTCCCAGATGTAACAGATACGCGCAGATCTGCTTGGATTCAGTTGGAGGCGATCAGCTCACTGGGAACACAACGAAAGCAATGATGATAACATCAACATATTTTTCCCCTAAAGAATATGGAACCAGAGGATCTGACTACCGCGTGAATGTAGCAAGTAATGCTTGTCTCGCAGCCGCCGAATGTGTCAGATTCCTCTTCTACTCGTTTCCCAAGAACAGTCTTTCAGGGCCGAAATATATAGTGCATTAGCCAAAAGGCATTTTAATCTTGTAGAGAAAAATCATGCCAGAGACAGCCGGCTCTGCTTCCACCATTATTGTTTCTGCAGTGTGCATACTTGGGGTTTCATGGTAAGATGTGGATTTGCCAAGAAAGAAAATTACAGCAAGAAACTATGCTGAAACATATACACTTCTGTTTAAGAAATGGGAAAAACACAGAAAAATTCCTCACAGTAATTGCTTTAACGTAAGTTTTCAGTGTTGTTTGATGTTAGAGAGGACCCTTTTCACTCATTCTCATGAGCGCTGTTACCAAATACCTCACCTTAAAAGTGGCAAATGTGGGGCTTAACTCATCATCCTTAAGGCTTTAAGAGATGGTCTCAGTCTGGAGGGAAACCCTCCAAATTTTCAGATCATGCAGGCCTTTTTTTTTTTTAGGGCTACTTAGATATCGATTTTGTTTTCTTGACCCAAAGTGAGAAAATACAGGGAATTCTCAAAAAGCTTTTTACAGGCTGCTATTATGAGAAGAGAAGCCAAACCAACACGGATTAGGTCATGAGTTTGAAGTGCATAAATAAGCCCTATGAAGGTCACCAAAACAGGGCGAAAACCACTATTACTCGGCACACCGGCCAAGTCGAAATTCCTGTCTGTTAGACGTGTTGGGTGGAGGGGGACACAGACAGGGGGTTTCTGCTCTCACTGTGATTTGAATCCTGAAGACCAGAGAAGCTGTGCTGTTGAAGACAGACAGAGCTGAAACTGAAGACTCCTTTGGAACTTCCCAGAAAAAATTCAGGTTCTGAGACTATCTGCTCCTCCCTCCTTCCGGATGTTTGGAAATGCAGAAGCCAAAGATGGAAATGTTCTGTGTCCCTCTGAGCTATTCTTCCATCTTCCATCCTCTTTTCAGAGTGATGTTGTGATCAAGACATTGAGTCTCCCAAACATTTTTTTTTTTTTTTTTGTCATTGTTCCTGTTGTGATTTGTAGTATCTGAGGTTCTAGGTATAAGAACGAACTATTATATAATTGTTGAACAGCAGCTTCCTGAAATATAGGGAGATGGAGACAGTGTCTGCCCATTCCCAACTTCAAGACCAACCCAGGTGCTGACAGAAATTTGTGTAAGTACTAAACCTCATCTTTTGAGAGACAGAGGTGTCGGCGCAAATCGGTTGTTTTCCTTGGTGGGGAGGGGTGTGTAGTTTTTGCATGTATTGTGGCTTTTGTTTCAAAAACATTTCTCTCTGGCAAGGTCTGAATTCCCTGCTTGGTTGAGAAGGGGTAGAGGAGGAGAGGCAGGCTATATTCCTTTGGCCTTTTGTGTGACTGGTACAGTAGAGGAAGCCCAGACTCGAGACTCGAGACTCGCAGCCCGGATGGTGTCATGTGGCACAACAAGTTGTGACTTGTGTCTGTGTTGTCAAGAGAATTTTAACCTCATCCAGCCATGAAAGGAAAGGGGGCCTGGAAGATTATTTACCTCCAATCTGCCAAGGGGCTGAGTTCCCTGGTGCCCTCCCCTTGCTAACTAGGCCATTACTCCCCAGAGAAGTTAATGGTCGGGTGTGGAGGGGTGAGGGAAGTAGAGGAAAAAGAATGTCTTAAACTCAGCAAATCTCTAAAACTCTTGGAATGTCTTAGCGTTGCTCAGGGACCCACAAGAAAGAACATAGATGCAGACTCTGAGGGGAGGCCCAGGGAGGTTGAGGGATCGCCAGAATGCAGAATTTTGTGAACCCTTGGGACTCCCTAGAGTACCTTTAAGAACCTGGCTTTGGAAATGTTGTCCATCATTTCTATGCTTATTTGCTTGAATTCATTTTTCTTTTGCTTTTAAAAAGACACAAGTTGTAAGACTCACTTGGCCAGAATAATTTACCCATATTTATTGAACATTTATTATGGGCCAGGCATTGTGCTAAGGAAATACTTTCTCTCCAAATACTGGTGAGCAGGAGATGGTGTTATTACCCTCTATTTTATACATGTGGAAGTTGAGCCTCTGGGAGGTCAAGTAACATGCCCAAGGTCACATGGATTGTGTCAGACACTGGCTGAAACCCAGTTTTAATCCTTAACCACTAGGGCATCCAGCCAACTGCCTGAGGGTCAGATCCTCCTTTGTGGGCCTGACCTGGAGAGCTGGATTTTTAAGGTCAGTCTCTACTTTGTTGCTGTGTGGATATTAACTGCTGCTCAGGCACAGGAGTTGGGACCAGAAAGTACGGAATCAGCTACTTCCACACAACACAGGACCTGCACTGACAGAAATGGGCGTGTGTTTGCGGCTGGCAGCTGCAGAGGTGACAGGTGGCTGCAACCCTGCTGGTGGCTGCCGTGTTGCACAGTGCTGTAGAGGCAGGGCTGGCTGCTTACTGCACCACCATGCAGCCTACAGAGATGGGTTACCTGGCCTTGTCCAGAAAAAGGAGTGGAGCAGAGCTATTGCAGTGTGACAAGAGGAACTTTGCAAATCAGGAAAAGCATGTGTGTGGAACATTTCATAACCCATTCCCATAAGTACTAGTAGGTGCCTAACGCATTGCATGGTGGTGCAGAGAGATATCCGAGGCCATTCTGTTTACTTCCCTTTATTCAGTGCCGCTCCTGCAGCTGTGATCAGACTAATGACTGCAGATCCAGAGGTGAGGGGGATCCAGCTCAGGACCTCACACAGCAGGATCCTGGTGTGATCTCTGCTGCATGTCTACTGATGATTGCTTCAGTGAGAGCAAAGCCATGTCAGTAGGTTCCTTCCCGCTGGGCATGATGGGACGTGGCTGTGCTTGTTCTACACACCCTAGACAGTGCCATAGCTCCACTGAGTAGGTAGGAGACAGGAAAGCGAGACTTCCCAAGCCTGAGCCTGAGCCTTGGACATTCAGAGCATGGGCCAGAAGCCCGGCTGCATGGACTGAAATCTTTGCATGGTGTTTACTAACTCTTTAACCTCGGGCAAGTATCCAAACTTCTCTGTGCCTCAGTTTCTTCGCCTGTACAACTGAGTGGCAAATAGGCCATTTTCCTTAGAGATGTAAAGCTTATGAAACTGTCCTCGGCAACAGTACGATCTATACCTATGTCAGCTAGCATTGCAGCTGTTATTATTAATGTAAGCCTTGCCACTGTGCCCACCCACATGGAATCTGCTAGCCCCTGGTAGGGAATTGCTGTTACATACCAGACCAATGATGGACTGAGAGGCTGTTGGTCCATCTGCAGAGGATGCAGGCTGTGGTCAAGAGCACAGGCCCCAGCCTCTGAGCCAGCCGAGCCTTGGCCACTCCAGAACACACTAACTCTGACATCCCAGCTCTGACCCCCTCTACTTTCCAGACAGCAGCTCAGCGGCTGCTGTTCACGGGGTGGCTGTAGGCGTTAAGTGAGGTGGCACATGTAAAGCTTGTAGCAGGGCGTTTGGCACATAGTAAGCACTCAATAAATGGTAGCTTGTATTATTATCACCCCCCCACTGCGTGCCGTGCCCCCCCACTGCGTGCTGCGCCCTCCCCCACGGCAGAAAGCACTGAACCCGAGTACATTTTAATTTGAAAATAAAAGAACACATTTTGAAACTGCCAAATAGATTTAAAATAATATTCATTAAACAAAATTAAAATATTCTATTAAAGCCAGACTTTGGGCTCAGACCAAATTTTTATAACCCAAGCTTAAAGGCCAAGGAGTCCCCAGCCACAATGGGGACATTGTGATTGAACTGGAGACTTCAACACAGCTATTGAGTGGTCTTTGAAATGCACATTTCCCTGGTAAAATGAAAGAGAAGTCAGGGGAAGGAAAAAAAAAAAAACAAAACCATGAGGTTCTTGCTCCCCTCCATAAGCCTTAATGAGTTGAAAAAGAAAAACAAAAGATTTCTCATTTTTATCCATTTGCCTTATCCTGCCTGGCCTCTCCCTAACCCCAGCTCTGAGTGCTGAGTGCTGCCCCTTGGAATGATCTAGATCTGACAGCCCTCACCCCCGTCCCAGCCTAATCTAAATTGTATTCATCACTAGGTTTTACAGATGGTGGAGGGCACCACTGAGACTCCAGGCTTTGGAGCCCAACATTCGGGCTTCAAAGCTCGATGCTGCCTCAGTTTCCCCATTCACGGGGCTGTGAGGGCAGGGCACAAGAGTTTCTGTCACCATGGATGCTTTAGCCCCTACTGCTGTTACCCACAGAATGAAGCTTCCCCAGACATCAGGGCCTTTGGAGCATGGAAATACACAAGCACACCTCTGCGGGGCGTATGTCAAAATAATCTGAACATGCAGGGAAAGGACTGAAGAAGAAAGAAGCAGACTTCAAGTCCCTCACAGGGGTTTTGATATACCAGGCCCTTTCAGAAAGCACATTTAATCCTCTCAAGAAACAAAGCAAAACAAAACTCCCCATGATGCAGGTGTGTCCACTAACAATGGAAGAATCCAAGACTTGGTTGAGTGGCTGCCCGGTGACATTCCATTCCAGGTCTGTGTGACCCAAAGCACAGGCTGTGCTGCCAATAGAGCCCAAGCCTTCTGGTCCATGCACATGGACAATGGGACAATCGTAGTGGACTCAGGAGACTCCACCCTGAACAACCAGTGATTTGGGGTTCGTTCTTACATTCTAATAGCATCCTACAGGCAGGGCTGAGTGCATAGCTCAGTGGTAGAGTACTTGCTTAGCCTGTGTGAGGATGTGAGTTTCATTTCCACCCAGCACCACCCAGGATAAGAAAAAACAAATCTCTCATCCTCATTAAACAGTGTTTGTGAACTTTTATTCCTCTGTCCATGGAGAACCCACTGGATTTTTTTTTTTCCTTAGTAACAGAAAAGGGAGCAGAAGTAGGCTATGAAATCCTCTTCTGCATGGAATCCTTTAAAAAAAACCTCTGCCTTGGGTGGCACCAGGAAGAATGACTTCCTCCCTGAGCTGTTGTGTGGGGCTTCAAGGCAGATTGTCAGCGGTGGAGCAGCTGTTGGGGAGACCATGAAGATGGCTTTCCCACCCTGTTGCCACACTGCAGTGTGACTGGGAATTCACTGGAACCCTCTGAACCCTGCTGAGTAGCTCAGAGCAGAAGCCTTTTGTATCGCAGTTGTCACCCAACTGAGATGATATACCGCAGCTCAGAACTTTTCTTAGGGAACTGGACCGGCCTGAGCAGTATGCAGAGGAAAGGGTGAAAGTGAAAGTTCCTTCTTCTAAGAATAGTCCTGCTGTTCCCAACTGCCAGCACGTTCAGGATTTAAACATTCTGGAAGAATCCATTAGTCTTCTCTCCATTGGGGCATGTGCACCCTGCACACGTTAGCTCAAAGTATGCACGAGCATAATTTCTTTTTAGAATTGTGTATTTATTTGGGCATGCATTTGGAAAGCGTGCCGCAAACATTTCAAGCAAATGGTTTCATAAAGTTTTACTGTGTAAGACAAAAAAAGGTTAAAATTCAAACCCATCGCAAATAATTCATAGCAGAAGTGATCACAGCATGGCCAGATTCACGGGGAAAGTTGAAGAAGCAGGAGTAGGATGCCATGGAGCTTTTCCTAAGACATCCACTTTACAGGAACTATCTCATTTCTAAAAGTTATCCCTGGGAACTGCTTATAAGAAATCTACCTAGACGCCCAGGTTCTTTTACTAACCAGAATTACAATTCTGCACTCTGCTTTCAGGGGAATGGAATGACACAGACAGGTCTCTTGAGGAGGGAAAAGTCGTCACGGCACGTCAGTGGCTGTGTGCATGGAGTCCATGTCTCATTACTTTGAAAGAGGGGCCGGTCTTTGGATGGGGTTAGCCTTGGTTACAATAATCTGTGCACTAACTCCACGCTAGGATCTGCCCTGAGTGGTTGTAGGCAGTAACTCACTCCTTACAATTTCACCAAGGCCTTGCTAGTATTGTTTCCATTTGACATGAGGAAAGTAAGGCATAGAGAAGTGATTTGTTTAAGGTCATCCAGCAAGTGAGTGGGTAGAGCTAGACTTTGGACTCTGGAGGATGGATCTAGAGGTGGTCTTTATAATCCTGAACCCCCTGCTTCTTTAACTGCTATAGAAAGAGTTAAACCCAACTTTTGACCTTCATTTAACTGCACAATGAGGGCAGACACAGGAAGAAACCAAAGGGAGCTTAAATGTTAGCTGTCACTTTCCAGTTTGGTCGAAGGATGCACATGTGTTCTCTATTAGCTTCAGGTGCCTCGGAGCGCAGGCACTCAGAGCCAGTCTTTTGGGGCTTCGATCCAGAGTCTCTTGCAGCCATGTAGGGACCATGTTCTGAGTCCTACACTGCTAGGTGGCTTCGTAGCTGTGTGAATACCACATGGTGGGCTATGTAAACTAAGGTGACACCTGGCAGTTACTCCATGCAGGCTAGACACACAGTGACAGTAGGAGGACAAGGCTTCTGCTGGCATAACATGGCATGCCTCTCTGCAGGAAGCCTACTTTCCTCCGCCAAGACTTAAGGCCACCATCTCTATATCTATCTATCTATCTATCTATCTATCTATCTATCTATCTCGGTTTTTTTGTGTGTGGCAGGAGCTCACTAAGTTGCCCAGGCTGGGCTCAAACTTGTGATCCTCCTGTCTCAGCCTTCCCACATGCTAGAATGGCAGGCATGCACTACTGTGCCTAGCTTTAAACCTTTCTTTCCACTCTAAAGTAAGGCTAAGAAGTCAGCATAGCGAATACATCAACCAGTGATACCATAGTACTTTATTATCGTGTCCCAGTTTCGCATGTTACGTGCTGTACGCAGTCTCGTGTGTGCCAAGCATTTCTGCCAATGGTGGTGCAGTATTTGTTACCCCATAGGAACCAACACTAGCACAGACGTTGCATGCTGCACTGTGACGGCATGGTGGCTGTGACGTCATTAGATGATAAGAGTCCTGGAGTAACCCCTTGGGATCAGCAGTGTGTGCAGGGTCCCTGTCCTTTCCCTGACTGAATGTTCTAGGGCATGTGACAACACCTGCCAGCTTTGTGTTCCTGGGCTGACTTAACCTCTCCATCCTCAGTTTCCTCCTTTATGAATTGAATGTAGTGGAATCCACATCAGCAGTCACAGACGAGGCCTGCTTTGGAGCACACCTGGCCCACATGGTGATGGTTAGCAGCTGTTTATCACCTGTTGAGGGAAAAGTAACCATTTGGTGCAGTCCAGAGTGGAAGGGAAGAGGAGATGTCAAAGGGGCAGTGTTCAAGCTGGAAAACTGGTCAAAGTTTGTCCAAATGACTGAAGTCCAAGCTGCAGAGACTGCTTTCTACCTTCTCTGTCCTACCTGAGAACACACTGAGCCACTAGCGGTGAGAATCTTCCAAGATAAGGGAATAGGCCAAGGGAGGCGAGGGGGCTGGCCGTGGTCAATGCCAGTCTGTGATGTAGGTCCCTCCGGCCTGTCTCAAAGAAAGCCGGAGGGGATGGTGCTCGCCCACGGTTGAAGCTGTTCAGGAGGCGGTGGCCATCGGATTGCTTGAGTTCGCCACCAGTTTGGACAGGACAAAAAGATTTTGTCAGAGGAAAGAAAGAAAAGAAAAAAGGTATGGGAAGAGAGAAAGCAAACATCATGAGGAGGAGGGGAAAAGATGAGCCAAGAATCTTGGATGACATTGGGCAAAGCTGGAAACACAGAAACAAGTGCGGGCCTAGAGAAACTGTCCAATATCAGCCACAGTCTTTACCAGAAAATGTACTTGTCTTCTAGAAGGTTCTCTTGGTTTTCAGTGACTAAGTGAGCAGGCTTCGCTATTTACTTCCTTTCTCCATCTTTCACCATCTTTTTATTTTTTACTTATTTTTTTTAAATGTATTTATTTAGGTTATGGCCAGCTCAGCCTGTCCTGGGGGATGAGGCTGGCACAGCATGCGATGCTGGGTATCAAACTGTGGTCCGTGTGGTTGACTAAACAGGTGCTTTAGACCACTGAGCTATCTTGCCGGCCCACCATCTTTATTTTTATTCTAAAATATCATTGTCCCTGTTTTTCTGTCTCTCTTATCTGTGTGTGTGTGTGTGTGTGTGTGTGTGTGTGTGTGTGTGTGTGTCTTGCTTTTCTGTACTGGGACTTGAACCCGGGAACATTATGCTATTGAGCTCTTTTATTTTTTAAATTTGAGATCAGGTCTCAGTAATTTGCCCAGGTTGACCTCAGACCTGTACTTCCTGCCTCAGCCAAGTAGCTTGGATTTGAGGTGTGCACCAACCTGCCTAGCCTCCGTTTCCTCTGGCAGACACAAACCGCATTCTTTCTTCCATTCAGAAACAAATACCAAACATGCTAGACACAGAGAACACAATCAAGAGCAGAAAGGATCAAAATCTATTCCTTTGTGGAGTTCTAATTAACTGGAAGAGATAGAAAATAAGCACTTTCATATGTAAAGTACACAGAATGTCAGATGTGATAAGTCTGTGGGGAAAATAATCAAGAGAAGGTGGCTGGAAGCTCCCGGGAGACCTCTGTGAGCACAGCACTGAAGGAGGAAGGGGGAACATTCTAGAAAGCAGAGGCAGCTCCCAAAGACCTGGGGCCAGAGTGCTTGGGGCCAGCGTGCTAAGAGGCCTACAGACATGAGGCCAAGCCAAAGGGCTGAGCCCTGCTAGCCTGGCTTGGAAACCATCCCCCATTCTGTCCCAAATCAAAATCATTATAAATTTAAAATGCTTTTTAAAAATACACAGAGACTAAGCCTGAAATCAGAAACCCAGAGAGGCCAGGCACATCCCTGGTAACAAGGTGGGTATGGTAACAAGGCCTGATGAGCTGCACTGCAGCCCTGCTGCGAGACACTCAGGGGCAGATTCTGTGCTGCCTGGTTCTGATTTTTCAAAAGGCACCATAATCTAGCCTTTATTGAGACATGTCGTGATTTTTTTTTAATCATCACCAAAATACACATAGGGCTCACAGTCTGTAATCCTGTCCTGAATAGCTGCTGCTTTGGCATTTAATGTCACTAAAATCTCCCAGCCTCTGTCTCTGTCTCTGTCTCTGTCTCTGTCTCTGTCTGTCTCTCTTTCTCTAATTTCTCACCAGCAAGGGTGCCAAGACATGCTAGAAATCTGCTTCCAGGAAAAAGTAGGCCTTGTGTCCCATGAGGCTGGGGCTGAGACTTCTTCCAAAGCGCAATCAGCTTTTGCTCCATTTTTATGTCTTTCTCAGGAGTTTTCCCGATCAGCGCTCTCATCGTGGGGAATGGCAAGATGGTCCAAATCCACCCTCCTCCAGGTTTTCATTAGTTTCACAATGATGATTATTATGTCATCTGGGGTTGATTTAGGAGTGGTGAAATGTTTGCAGGCTTCGTAAATGCTTGTCAGCCACTGTTCAGATGGCAAGGAGCTTCTTGCGTTGTTCAGTTCCAGTGGCAACAGATGTAAAAGGGGGAAGAGGGGACTTGAAGGATTCTGCCCAAGGAGGCTGAAGAATAGAGAAATTCAGTGATCCTGGGATGTGAGGTGTCCAGGAAAGCCCTTGGGACTTTTCAACCTTGGGGCATCCAGGCTGGTGATACTGAATGTACTAGCTGTCTTCTCAGCCTTCAAGCTGGTGTGAAGCAAACTCCCAGCCAAGGGGACCCATAGCTGTTGAGACTGTTCTGGATGTTAGGGACAGGCAACATACCCCAAAGTTGGTCAGAGAAAGAGAAAATGTGCTGACTTGGGAAAGACAAAGTTCTTGAGAGTCTAGTTTCAGGTATGTCTGGCTCAGGAACTCAAATGCAGCCTTGTCTTAGCCTAGCCATGTTCAGGAGGATCTGTGCTGATCACATCTGCAGCTGGGGTGGAACAGGAGCAAGCCAGCTCCCTAGCTGAAGTTAGCAACCTGCGATGGGAGTGGGGGTGGACTCCCTCCTGGCAGCCCCCAAATCATATTGTAACACAGATGGGCCTTCTCCATGCTTCTCTTGGGCCCCAGCCCTTCCTGTGTGTTTCCTCCTATACTCCCGTGGCCTGGGTCCTTTAAGACGTATTACCATGATGTCCCCCACCTGCTTTGTCACCTCCAGGATTGGAGGGCCATATATATATTTTTTTTTAACGTAGGGATGTTGAGGGGCTCCAACACCCTTTTCATGGTGTTTTGCATAATATTGCCACTCACGTATTTGGGACACTCTATCCAAGCACGGTGGATGATGGCCTTCAGAAGAAGAGTGGGGAAACAACTCAGTACCCCCAGGAGTGTGTGTGGGGCGGGGGGCCTGGCTGTGCTGATGTCCTTAGCCTTAGGCTTCAGGTGATGAGCCGCTGCCACCTTCTCGGAGCTCTGTGCCACTTTCATGCATACACACAGAACAGCACCCCCCCCCAACACTGCCGCCACCCAGTTTGTTCATGTTCGGCCTGGGGCTCTGCAGTAACATCTGATGCAGCACACAGGGTGCCGACTAGCAGCCAAGATGCATTGTGTTCGGTCTGCAAAGCATTTAAAAAGGAGGATGAAGCCAAAATTTGAAAATCTTGATCTTTCACACAAAAATGCAGATTTCTGGCTTCCATTAAAAACTCACAGGACCTGTCAACACTCTGACCACGTTTCCATTTGACTCTCGGGGACTGCAGCTAGGAAACAGCTGTCCCTTTTGGGTGGACAGACTAGTACACCCAAGTCCTCACTGCTCCCTATTGTCTGTCAGAGCCCTAAGCTCAGTGTTCCTTACCCCCTCCCACTGGGTTGGTGGCATCAGCTCTGCCACAGTATTTTATATGTGAAAGAAAACATCTGTCTTTGAGTAAACTGTGATCCCTTTGCCTTGGCACTATGAACATTTGGGGTGTAATTCTTTGCTGTTGAGGCCTGCACTGTGTATTATAGGATGGCATTTCACATGGCCACACACAAACCAGACTCCCATCAGAAGCATAGTTCCTGTGTTCCTGCCACCCACCATGCCACAGAGTGACACAAGTACGGGGGATACTTGTCCTAGCTCTATGTGGTGCCCCGGTGGGCTCAGTATTGGCAGTGGAAGTTACAAGTTGGCTGGCATTCATTTAGTCATTGATGGACTTGCCAGCCACTGGGGCTGTTTAGGACACCTGCCTCAGATGACATGAAACAAGTTCAGCACTGGATAAGAGGTCCAACTGTATTTTTTTTTTTTAAGTATTTCTTAGGTGAATGCTCCTCTCCAAAATTTTCCCAGTAAATTTGGGAACATGGGTGACTATTGAGATTTGTCAAAGATTAGACTGAGAGACCAAAAGAGCTCTAGGTGTCCCTGGCTATCTTCTCTAGCTCTAGCTCTGCAAGCTGCAGCACAAAGACTGAGTTACCCCAAGACTAGGCCAGAATGTTGCTTGCTACATCTCTGTAGTTCGTACCTGGCCTACTATGCAAATTCAGTGGCAGGAATGGCCAGGGAGAGAAATCCTTCTCCCTAGGTCCATACTTTTTGTTGTTCTCGCCTCTCTGGAGAACCACTTGCCTTTCCCCAGTGTTTTGCCCATGTCATGTATCTGAATTCCTACCCATTCAGTTTCCTGTGGTCACCATCCCGACCACCACTCATCCACTCTATGCAGACTATTAAACACCACGCATGAGGCTGCCACTTCCCTGGATACCAAGTGAGACCTGTGACCAATACTCACAAGTCCCTACCCCTGTGGAGCTTTTGTTTTGGGTGGCAGGAAGGTGGGCAATGAAAAAGAACCCAAGAAAATATAACTTACTGTAACAGAGTGTCAGGTACCGTGGAGAAAAGTAAAGCCAGCAAGGCTCTGTGTGTGTGTGTGTGTGTGTGTGTGTGTGTGTGTGTGTGTGTGTGTGTATCTGTCTGTCTGTCTGTTGTCAGGGAGTATGGGAATAGAATGTGGAAGACTTTAAAATTCAAATTAACTTGATTGAACAGTTGTTGCTGTGGTCTGCTAGGAAACCAGCAGTAAAGGGCCTGCCACTTACCCTGGTGTAAAGACCTCCACTAGGGCCCATTTCAAACAACCAGTGGTTTAATAAATAGTTTATAAATACAGCCCAGCTCCCAGTTGTTTCTGCTGGCTGTTGCACCTTTCTGTAACTGTCAAGCAGCAGGGCACAGTGAGCGCCGATGGGCTATGCCTGAGGTACTTAGGCACAGCCAGAGGTTTTTGAGCTGGAGCTGGAGAGAAGGCCAGATGTGGTCAGAGGAGTAACCAGGGCCTTGCTGGGCACTGGCCTCATTTTGGGCTTCTACTCGGAATGCGATGAGAGTCACTACGCACAGGAGAGACAAGACCCCAGGTAGATGCGACTGAATCCTTCTGGCTATCCCAAGACTTGAGTGTTGGAGCAAAGGGCAACCAGGGTGACACCATGGGGGGCTGTGAGTGGTGGCTGGTTTGGGGACATATTGGAAGGCAAAGCTGATGAGATTTGACAACATTGGCTCTGGGGAGAGACCCGAAGGGAGGAGTCCAGGGTGTGGCAAGATCAGGCCTGGGTGTCTGCAGGGAAGAAGCCGCCGTGCCCTAAGCTGGGCTGGCAGTGGGAGGAGCAGGTGGGCAGTCTGGTGGGAGCGCCTGGGTGTGCCTTAGGTATCCTGCCATCTCCCTCTGCCCTCACAGGGGGCTCATTTGATTGGCCTGTTGTCAAGAGAATGTGACAGAGACCCAGGAGGTGTGACAGTGCACACATAATGGCCTCATAGCACGTTCCAGGCCAGCACACTGGGCCCTGTGCTGCACTGTGGTGCCTGGTTTCCTAGGTTCTCCCCATCCATTTCTTCTCCTCATCTTGAGGAAATGGGACCAGAAAACTCTACAGAGGACTCCACCACCTCACTGAGACCTTCCCCTTGCTCATGAAGAAACCTGTCATCTCTGCTCAAGGGATACATCACTAGCCTCTCTGCATGGCAGATGTGCTGGCTGAGCCTCCTGAAGACTCACACTTTGACAAAGCTTAGAGTCACTAGGTAGAAGGCTGTGATTTGCTCAACCAGCTGAAATCTGGGCTCCACTGCTTACCTAATGGCCTCAGCCTCCCATACCTCAATTTTCCCATCTGTGCAGTGGGAGAGATGAGGTTTCTTGTGAGTTGAATGAGATCGTGCATGTGAAACACTAGGCAGTGGGGCAGCACCCTGGTCCCCAGGGTAAATGGAGATATCAGGGCACATGTTCCCGAAGGAGAAGGAAAAGGAAGTTGAGCCAGTGTTCTAGCTTACCTTTGAGGCAGGGCCAAGCACAAGAGGCTGTGGAGCACTCATGCCTGAGAGGGAGTGGTCAGCCACTCTATGCTGGCTCTGTCTGCCTCCGCCAGTCCCCAAGAGGCCGCCCTCACCCCCATAGGTTGCTGTACTCTGGTTCCCAGAGCAGCCCTGCTGGCCTCCCAGTGCCTCCTGCCTGAGCTGTCATTTGTGGACAGCAGAACTGCATGCACTCCAGCAAGCAGATGCGGAGATGCGAGCCAGCCCGGGGCCGCCACGTTTCTCCTGACTTGGTGTGTTGTGTTGTGTTTTTTTTTTTTTTTTTAAAGACACCCACTGCCTCCCAAAACCTCAGCTGGGGAAGAGAAACTTTTCTGGTTGAATTACCGTGGCCTGGGTACACTGTTCTTCCCGCAGACTCATGGCAAAGTGTGGAGGTGGCCTGAGCCGGTCTTTGCTTGATCTACACAGAGAAACTGAGGCTCAGGGAAGTGAGGAGCTGCCCCCTAGGGGGAGCTGGTGTCAGAGTCCTGGGCATAACCAGACCTCTGGATTCCCAGCCCATTTTCCTTCTCCTTCCTCACAGGCCACAAACAGGCAGCCTGTGGCCATCTCTGCCCCACAGATGTGCTTTCTTTGGCCCAAGGATGTTTTGATTTGAGTGACTTGCCAACATTTAAAAATCAGGAGATTCCATATAAAAAACCAGATTTCTGGCCTCTTTGGGGCCGCTGGGACCTATGCCAGCTGAGGGCCGCATTCCTGCGCAGTGACAGCTGAGGATCCCAGTCACAGTCTCTTGCTTTCCCCAGAGTGTGGGCTTTCCAGGGTGCCACAGTCCCTGCCTGTCCCTCTAGCATCTCCAGACAAGGACACAAGGTGGGCAGAGCAAATCTTCCTGGGCTGGCTCTCCTGGAGCAAGGAGAGGAAAGTCATATGTTTCTTGAACTTGTGTCTCTGTCAAAAACAAAGGAACAGAAGATCAACAGAAGTGGCGGCTTGTTTAAAAAATTAATAGCACAGAGTATTTTTCCTTTGTGGTAGGGTAGAGAATTTGTTTGAATTTAATATGTGAACAGAATGTCAGTGTTGAGAACAGCGGCCCCGCTGCTCCCCAGGGTCGCCTCTCCTTCCCTGCCAGCCATCCACACGGCCAGGGCTTCAGTCTCCACTTATTTGCTTAAGGCAGCATGAACTTGTTTGACCCAAATATGCCCCATTTCTCTGAAACTTGAAATGCTATTAAACCAAATTAAGGAATTTTAAAAATGTGAAATAATCTTTACTCAAGAAAGAGCACGTGTGAGTGTGTTGGGGTGAGTGTATGGGTAAGTGTGCATGGACCGATGAAGGTGTGTTGTGGGTGTGTCAGTGTATATGTGTTTGTGTGTGTGTGTGTAGGGGTTGCAGGTATGTGAGTGTGTATGTGTGTAAGTGTGTCAGTGAATGAGTGTGTGTGTGATTATGTGAAGATTAGTGTTTCTGGGTTTTATCTTAAATGCAAACTGCAACACACAGCCACCCTACCATTTACTGTGCTTTTAAGATGCACTGTCATCCGGGTGAGGGTTCACTTTGTTTCCCTTGGGGATATCTAAGGGAACTGTGGGGAGAAGAGCTGGGGTACCAAGCTTCAGGCACTTTCTCCCCAACAGAGTGGATCTGAGGACGGAGAACAGGCCCTCAGCAGGCCTGCTGTGTGCCTGATCGTGGCATGAGGAGGGAGCATCTCCACTATACAGGACAAGCCACGGAACTTTCTTTTAATTCTGACGTGTTCTGTTTAGCATGAGTTGGGCAAAAAAAAAAATGAGAGAATCTAAGATGTGTATGAAGGAGTGGTAATTCTCAGAGTGAACCTCAGTTTATTTAGGGGAAAAGGGAGTCCATTTAAAGAAAACTATGTGAGGAGTACAGGTGTCTGGTCAATCCGACAATAATGAGGAGCCAGTGTAACCTGACCCCCATAATGTTGTGCGTGGCCTGGTGGTCAGCCCATCCTGAAATCTAGAAATGCATTCATAGTGTCTTGTCCTTCCTCTGACACTTAAGCTTGTCACTAAGTACTTAATTGTGTGATCTTTCATGTAGTCCACTTTTTGTCAGCTAGCACTGGCCTGTCCTTTAGGCCTGCCATCTCAGCAGCTAGCAGGGTGCCAGCCCAAGGGCAGGTGCAGGAAAGCATGAGCAGATGCGTGTGCGTGCGCCCTGCACCGGCAGCGCCTGCCCCATGCTCTCTGCAGATGAGGAGACTGCAGGTCACGGGGGTGCTGGGATGTGCTGAAGGCTTGGCAGGTTGGATGTGGCGAGCTAGGACTCATAATTGCAGCTCAGTAATGCCCAAAGCCCCTCGGCTTTGCACCAAAACCAGTGTCTAGGCACAGAGCAGGCCCTGACTGCCAGTCTGTCGCTAAATGGAAAAAGAGGTGGGCTAAGAAGCCACAACAACCATACCCGCTCAGCCAAAAGAGCAGTCTGAGTGTTTATTTTCTTTCCAGGTTGAGGGTGCTCAATTTGTCATGTGTTGTTTTGAATATTTCAACTTGACAAATCTCAAAGGCAGCCAGGTGCCACAGGTGCCCCTGTAGTGGTCAGGCTAGGCTGGTACTCAGCAGGGCAGCTGCCCTAGTCACAGGTGGAGGACGTGGGTTAGGGGTAGGATTTTGCATGGTGTTAAGAACACATCTGGGTGGAAGATGGCTGTCTATACTGTCCCTGCAGAGCACAGCTGGTGGCTGATCTGGACTGTCACCTTGATGGAACTGAGAGGCACCTGGGAAGTTAGAATTAGGCAGCCTTCTGGGTTCATCTGGCTGCTTCGTGGAGGGAACCTTGGGTCTCTATTTAGCCCCTGGCCCCTTCTTCGCTGGATTTTTCTCTGCTATTTGCTTCCTAACTGTCACAAAACAGACCACTTTCCACTGCTCCATCTTTGCACTGTCATTTCCTGCCTTGAACCTGGCTACCAAAAGACTGAGACCCCAGGGACTATGAACCAGAACAAACCTCCTCCAAGTGGTACATGCCAGGAGTATTTTGTCTTAGCAACAGAAAGGTGACTACGCAGTCATTCCCCATGCAGAACCCACACGGCCCCCAGTAATCTCCTCACCTCCTACCCGGCGCCCCGCAATGCCCAGGGCCTGCTCTGTGCGGTGACTCCAGGTGGTACCCAGTAGAGCACTGGACAACATCACATCACTCCGGGACTGGAAACATCTTATTTCTGTTAACCTTGAACTGCTACAGTGACATGCAGGAGAAAGGCCTGGGTTGGTTTTAACACCAGACGCTCGCTAATTCTCCTTGTAACAGAGCCACTCAGCAGGCAGTGGCTTCTGGAGAGACTGCCTGGCTTTCCTCTAGGTTGATTCCATGTAGTTTTAGCTTTCTTTCTTGATATTTTAAAAAACTTACTGACTTATTTCATACAGGGTTTTTCTAGGTAGCTCAGACTCATAGCGATCCTCCTGTCTCAGCCTCCCCAGCACTGGGATTATAGATGTGCACCCAGTTACCACACCCAGTTTCAGTGGCTGGCACAGCATGCAGTACCAGGGATCGAACCTAGGTCCTTGCACTTGCCAGGCAGGCGCTTAGACTGCCAAGCTATCTCCTCAGCCTGATGTTTCTTGGTAGTGAGTAATGACTTATATTTGTGATCTTCAAAGCCATTAAACCATTTCTTTGGGGTATTTTAAGTTTTTGTTTTTTTTTTTAATTTGTAAAATGTAAGTTTCAAGACTCTAGGAAAGGAAAGAGTGGTGTGGTGTTCGTGGCATGTGCATGCGGCAGTTGGGGAAGGATTGAGGTTTCTCAGCTGAGGTGGAAACTACTCTCAAGGTCCTAATGTTCACCTGGGATCAGGGTGACACTTTCCCATCTGCTTCCCACTTACCTGACGTCACCACTCCAGAGAGGCCCTGGCTGGGTCTCCTTCCCCTCGCCTCTTCCCCCAAGTGTGTCAGCAATAGCAGAATAGACGACACTCCCCCACCCCCCCCCATTGCCAATGTATACCCCTATGTTCCACATTCCTCCTTCTAGAATCTGGAGGAATGAAATCCAGCAGTACCGAGCTAGAAGTCTACACAGGGGGTGCTATCTTAGTCTCTTGGGGCTACTGTACAAAGTGCCACAAATTTGGTGACTGGAAACTACACCTCTGTATTCTCTCTGAGTCTGTAAGTCTGCACTTAAGGTATGGACAGGGCCATCTGCCTCTGAGACTCTGGCTAGAAGCTGTCTCTGTCTTCTGGTGGCAGATGGCAGGCCTTAGGTTGGCAGCTGTATCCTTGGGCTGTAGCTGCATTATCCTAGTCTCTGCCTCTGGCGTCACTCCCTCTGAACATGTGGCCATTCTTATAAGGGCCCTGGTCACCTTGAATTGAGAGCCTACCCAGCTCCAGTGTGATCTCATCTTAGCTATGTGCAGCTGGATTAAAAGAACACTGGGATTCCATCTCACCCCAGAAGGAATGGCCGTCATCAAGAATTCTACCAATAACATGCTGGAGAGATTGTGGGGAAAAAGGAACACTTTTCCACTATTGGTGGGAGTGCAGGCTGGTACAACCATTAGGGAAATCAGTGTGGAGATTCCTCCAAAAGCTAGAATTGGAGGTCCCATTCAGGCCAGCTGTCTCTCTCCTCAGTATTTTTCCAAAAGGACTGAAATCATCATGCCACAGCGATATATGTGCACCCAGGTTTATAGCAGTACAGTTTGCCATAGCTGACTCTTGGAAACAACCCAAATGCCCATCCACTGAGGAATGGATAAAAAAAGATTTATTTTTACACAATGGAGTATTATTCAGCTACTTAAAAAAGATAAATTTGAGGCTTTTATAGATAAATGGATGCAGCTAGAGATTGTGTAAGTGAAATAAATCAGATCCACATGTGCAAGCATCGTATTATCTCGCGAGTGTGGGAACTGAAGAGTATGACAGATACTGTGAGAGGGAAGAAAATCACTCAAGGGGAGGGAAAAACTGGTTGAGGAAAAGGACAAATGAAAGAAGGGAAAGAGATGTATTTGGGTGGAGATGCAGAATGGTTTGGATAATTGTGTTGTCCATTT
>PVJA010010162.1:0-46709 GCA_004027025.1 Myocastor coypus
TGTGTGTTTTTTTTTTTTTTTTTTTTTTTTTTTTTTTTTTTTTTTTTTTTTTTTTTTTTTCTTGTTTCTGTTTCTCTTAGGACAGGAAGAATAACTGCATCGGGGTGTTACCCAAGTTCAGGTGGATGGAGAGGGAGTGGTCTCATAGCTCCAGCCACGGCACATGTGCTACTCCCATTATCCTCCTCCATTTGCCTACCTCCCGCCTTCTCTCTTGGCACAGCCAGAGGGTCATACAAAGGGTTGTGTTGGCACCATGTGAATATGAAAGGGTGGCTGAGGGCCTGTCACTGTTCAACAGTGGGCTCCAATCTCAGTGCTTAGATAGGGTTTAGGAAGCGATTCTTTGTTCAGTGACTATCTGAGCAAATGAAGCAGGGCTTAGGATGGGGCCCTTAATTTATGAGAACTCATCTGCTTAGGGGGCCCCTTTGGCTACACTGAAAGCAGCCTTTAGTTGCCCCATCTAACAGCTGAGGGCCAGATCTCAGGCCATATTCTCTTATCCTGCCAACAGACCTCTAAGGGATCTTGAGTAGCGCCCTTGCCACCTTTTTGGACAGGAAGATCCCACTAATTTAACATGAGACCCTATTCATCACACCACCGGAGCCTGGCTCTTAGCCATTGTGTCCCTATCCTGGGGCGTGGTTTTTGTGAGCTCCCAGTCCCAAGATTCAGTTTATGTTATCTTGTTCTTCACTGAGTTATCTTGACCCTATTCTGCCTAGATCAACCCCTCCCCTGATGGGGTCCCCTCATGGACGAGCATTGCTTTGGAAGGACTTCTGGCCTTCCCGCGGGGCAATGGTCACCCTCAATGCATTCTGATACACAACACATTTCACTAGAGCTGATTATTTATATCACTCTTGCATGCCTCTTTTCATGGAAAACATACCTAAACCTAAGCACATCAGTGCAAGTGGTGGGCTCGTTGTTTATCTCTCCCAGGTTGCTGGCCACTTCCCTGTTTCAGTAGGGAAAGGAGCTGGGATACTTGAGATGGATTTGTACCAGGATGGTATTAACTGTCTTTTATTTTTATTTTTTAGGTGATCTGGGGTGTGTTTATTTGAGGTTTTTAAGTATTTTAAGAAGGAGAAAAGCTTGTTGTCATCCCTGGTGACAGCTGACAGTTTAAAGAATTGGACTGAGTTTCTTCTCAGGCCCGTAAGGCCACAGGTCTGCAAACATTAGTGATTCCATTTGCCGAGAGGGCAGTCTGCGTCTCGTGCTCATCTTCTTTGTAAACCATATACTTTCAGCTAGGTATTTAGGCCTGATTTTTTTCTCATCCTCCCCGCCTTTCTTGGTTCTGCTATGAGCTATTGGCTTGGTTAACTAAGCAGAATTTATCTCCGAACACTTTGTCTACCGTAAAGCAGCCCCCACCAGCCTTTCGAGAGAGACTTAAGAGTTTGATTTAACAGCAGTACTATAACTTTTACGCCAGGTTAGAATTCTGAAGGAGTCCCGGGGATGTATTGGTGCATCCTCCTCTATCATATAATTCTTTTTTAAAGTCTTGATCTGTTTAAGATCTATGAGAGAGAGAGAGAGAGAGAGAGAGAGAGTCTTAGTTACTTTCCTCTTGTTGCTGGGACAAAAACCCAACACTTAAAATGAAGGAAGGAAAGGTTTATTTAGCTCACAGTTTGTGGAGGTCTCAGTCCATGTTTGGCTGACCCAAGGATGAGTGGAACAGGGCAGAGAGCAGCAGTTCATGGCGATGGAACAGCAACAATGGCGACAGGGGCAACCGACAAACCAAGGGAGCAGAGAGCAACAGTGCCAGTCTGTCTCTCTGTCTCTCTTTATATTACATTCAGGCTCTCCGCCTCAGCCTGTCTGCCTTAGGCTACATCCATAATCCCAGAAGTACTCAGACCATAATCCTATCAGCATTAAAACACATAATCCCAGTGACTCATGAGTCAAGTCTCAGTCTATAGAAGTCCCTGTCCCACGACTGTATGAGGCTTTGGGGGGACAACCAGACATAAACCATAACAGAAGGCACCCATACTCTTGTAGTGTCAAATTTCCCTCTGTTTACCTCCTGTAGAAGAAGCATGGGGAGGGTTCTACTTTGCAAGACAGTGAGGCAGAATCTGGAGGAAAAACTGGCTTGACATAGAGTAGATAGCTGATGTGTGTTCAGTCAGGGTCTTGAGTTTGTCTTCTGGGTTCTAGTTAATTACTAAGACCATCGGGTCTAGCTTCCATTGTTGACATAACTTTAAGTTACCTTTCAAGGCAAAGAAAGCCTAATGGTCTTTAGTTATCTGACTCTTGTCTATAAGAGATTAACCAGACAATTAAGGTGAGGTAACAAGATAGGAGATTTTTTTTTTTTGTCTCTTGTCCTGGCTGACCAAGAAAGACAGTCAAGAGAGTAAAAGGCAGTTTCCCCTCTCATGCATGGGGTGACTTAAAGGAGCAATATGTTTAAGGACTGCCAGCGATGGGCAGCCAAGAGCATCAAGGACAAACAGCACCCTCTTGTCAGGGGAAGGATGTAGTTGGACAGGAGAACTGAGGCAATACTATACTGACAGTTGTGGTAGCTCAGCCTAAATCAGTACAACCTGTCCCCGCAGACATTAGGGTGAGTGACTATGTATACGGATTTGCAAACAGGTCCAACTAAGTCGTGTGTGTGTGTGTGTGTGTGTGCACGCGCATTCTGGTTCAGAGGCGGCAGGGGCGGCAGTAAGGGAGCTATAGTACATAGACAGTCCTACCTGTAAAGCCATGCTAGCCAAGGTCTGCTTGATCTTTTTCTGGTGCATTAATCTTATAAAGGTCTGGGAAGCTGCTGATACAAAGCAAAACCTACTCGGATCCTAAAGCTGCCGTGGTTTTCCCATCTGCAAACCAGAGCTGATTGCCCACTAATCTCCAGGGTTATAATTTACAAACTTTGCTTATGTTTGCCATGCAATTCAAGGACAACTCAGGGACCTTGGAGGCAGGTTGGGGGTGTCTGTTCCATTCTTTCCAATCACTCATCTTGGTCCTGATTCTTCGTTGGTGGAGGTAGTCCTGATAAAATAAAGTGCTCTCAGCAACCAACTCTGGTCACCTGCTTTCGCTAAGGCTTTACCTTTGCTTTCTCCCCCGTCTCTGGCTTAACTGGTCTCCAGTTCAGGCTGGCATTATGAGCTCAATTATTTCAAACCCCATAACAATGCTTCCAAAGTTGGCACAGGGTGGCAAGTGGGAGCAGTTCCAGGCCAGAGAGATGGCATGCAGAGGCTATTGTGCTTTGGAGGCTTATCCCTGTCCCCGTGATGGAGTCCTGAGGCCTAAGCTCGGCCCTCTCCTTGGCCCAGGATTCTTCAGTAGCACCCTCAGACACCACCCCCAACACATGTTCTGGTATATAGCACCGTCCAACTCTGTCGGTGATCTTGGTACTCAGATTCACTCAACTCTGGGAAGCCGAGCAGGGCCATTCCAGAGATGCCTGCCTAGAATCTAGTGGGGTGGAGGTTCTGGCCCTTGACAAGAGGACATATAACCACAGAGTCCAGAAGAGGAGAGAGCTCGTCTAAATCGCCTACGCTGGTCCATCCTCCCCTGTAGCTTCTGCTGAAGCAAGATGAAAAGAAAAGCAAAGTTTGCCAGCTTTGAATATTTTCCCTTGAATCGACCCCTTCCTTAAGTCTATAATTCTTTGTTCTAATACAAGATAAACTTTCCAGTCATGTGCCTGCGAGCAAGGTGAGCAACGCTTCAGGATCTCCCTTCTTCCCAGGAATACAGATAACAGTGACAATGGTAAGCATTGTAAACAAATCCCGTGACATCTTGAAGTAAGTCTTCTTATAAGGATAACTTACACAGTGGTCCCTGTCCTATTCCATGTGAACTGCCTGCCTACAAGTTCCTGACTGAAGTTCATCTCTCCCCTTAGTTCAAATGAATAAAATTGGAGTCTCTGTATGAAATCTCTGTGCTGAGGAACACTTCAAACTCAATAGAATCCTCCTGTTTCCCCACTGGTCTCTCTGATCTCTCGGATTCTGCAACATTTCTAGAGACCACAAAGAGACCAGAGGTTTTCTGTCTCCTTTGCTTGAAGGCCCAGGTGTGCCGGAGCTGCAGGAGTCCTGAGACCTCTGGTTTCACTGTGTGAAAACTTCAGCTCAGAGAGGGAATCTGCCCTCTCGCAGCCCAGCAGCCTCTGTCCTTCCATCAAGTGGAACCTAAAGAGGATTCAGGATGGCTCTCAAGCATCAGCAGGCTACAGTGCCGTGGCAAGGTGTGGGGGCCCAGGAGAACACGTCCAGAAAGGGTGGGAAGGGGATCCTGACCACATCCCTGGGTGTCCTGAGTAATCTGAGATGGACTGAGTCATACAAAACCTAAAAACCCTAAGTAGAATTTGGAAGAGGCTCTCGGTGAGGGTGGATTGCAAAAGGGGTGTGCCCAGTTTGGAAAGGACTGGAATGAGGAAGTGTGAGTGTGTGCATGCAAAAAAGCTGGGAAAGTGCCAGAAATCACAGAGCAAGACAGTGCAAGGAGTGCTCTTGGGTTTGGGAGTCCCCAAGGCTAGCATTGTTTGAAGTCCTGCTGGGCCTAAGGAGGTCTTACAGCAGGAACCAAATTACAAATTTTAACTAGTTGGTAAATGGTACTTTTGGTTTCCAGTTTGAGTCATGTGCTTAAAACGTTTCTGTGCTTTACAAATTCCTCCCCCCCGCCCCAGAACCAAGGATTGAACTCAGGCTCTTGTAATTGCCAGACAAGAACTTATTCTACTGAGCTTTCTCCCCAGCCCCTACAAATTCTTAAGGTACAATTAACTTGCTCTTTTTTCGGTTCTCTACTGGTTTAAGATAATGACACTGATTCGAGGTCCTTCAGTCTATTAGAAGTGAGTCAAATACAAAATATAACAATCTAGCAAGAAAAAAACTGAAAGAGATAGATTTTAAAATCCAAGTAGGTGCAGCCCAGTTTATTATAGAACATCTATGGTAAATAGGATGAAGAAAAATATTAAGAAGTCTATAAATATAAGAGGTATACTTGTGATGTAAGAGGATTTGGTATGATAAAATTTTTGTCCTGCTAGACAGACCTAAAGAAAGATAATGCCAAAAGTGGAAAGTTTGTGAATATCAGGGTAAAGCTATGGAAGTAGTTTATTAAAAATATAGGCATGGTTACCTGTCAGTTTAGTGAGGCTCAGAGTACTTCTAATAAACTTCTAGCAAGGGGGATGATCAAGTGGGCTTGAAGCAAATGTGTTTGAGAGATCACAACAGAGTAGATATGGGAAGACAAGCAACAAATCCCACCTTCTTATTAAGTGCATTAAAAAACTTTAGAAGAGGCCATACAGGAGGTTATGGGGCAAAATTAACCCCTAGTGGTTAAGAACTGTTCATGAAATAGGTTAGCCTTCTTTGGGTGTTATATGGCTGTCCAAAAAGACAATAGATAAAAAACAATTTGGGCACGTATGTCAGAGGATGAAGATTCTAAACTAGGAGGCAGCCTGCAGAAGACTATCACTTCTAAGGGGGGAAAAAAATCAGACACTAGGATAGTTCAACGGGCAGGAACTAAAGCTTTTGAGGACTAGCGAAGATGGAGTTCCATTTCTATAGACCGTCAGGAATCTATGGCCACAATGAAAATAGGGCCTTAACTGATTATTTTTATGGTAGAAAATACAGCTGAACACTGGTAATGGAGTACCCCATTGGGCCACTATACAAAGAAGGTGACTATTATATGAGTCACTGAGGTTCCAAGAAAGACACTGTTTTGCTGGTCCAAAAGAGGTGTCACGGCAGAGCTAATAGCCTTGACCAGGACTTCCTGCAAGCAAGGGAGCAGAAGGTTGGCATCCATACTGACTACTGTCCAAATAAAAATGCAATTATATCAAGGGAAGATGATAAAAGCTCTCTGATGGAAAACTGCTCATCCCTCAAATGATGACCCCTAGGTTTGTGAGACAATTCATCAAGAGGCTTTCATAGACAAAGCAATGCTAGACATGCTACTGGGATGTCTTTTTTAAAAATGTATTTAGTATAGAGTCTATAGGGTCTCACTACACAGATCGGACTTCTAGTGGTTCTCCTGCTTTTAGCCTCCCAAGTACTGGGATTATAAGCATGCCACCATGCCCAATCTTAATCAACATCTCAGCATCCCCAAGGGCAGAGCTGGCATGGCATGTGGAACCAGGGATTGAACCCTGATCCCTGTACTTTGCCTAAGCAGGTGTTTTAGTCTGCTGAGCTTTCTAGCCAGCCTCCCCTCTCTTCTCTTTCTTTCCTTCTCTCTCTCTCTCTCTCTCTCTCACATCAGAAATTGAAATTGAACTCTGGACCTTGTGCTTTCCAGACAGGGGCTATGCCACTGAGCTATATCTTGGCCTCTCTGGAATGAATGTCATTTCTATGTTGCATGGCTCAAAGCCAAAGTCAAAGATGACAGCCTTGCTCTGGTCACCCTGGAAGCTGACTAGTCTCTGCTTGGCTGAAGCAGAGGAAACAACAGCCCTGGTCTGATCACTCAAGGAGCTGACCAGTCCCCACATAGCCAATGCTTGAGGGCCAACATAGAGTTATAATGGCATAAACCTCTTTTTCTTTTTGTTATAATTCTCTCTATCCAACAGGAATCCAGCACCCTATAAGAGGGAAAATGATGACAGTGCTGTTGCATATTAAAGCTTGCTGCGGAGAGCCGGAAATGAAAGAATAAAGTAGAATTTAAAGAAAAATTAGCTTCCCAGGCTTCACACAGTTCCCTTTAGACTACTCACTTCCCGATGACTATAATTCCTTGCTCTGTGACATGATAAGATTTGCAACTATGAGCCTTTAAGCAAGGTCCATGACATCCTGAAATCTGCCTTTCTCCCAGGAATATGCTGTGTTCCTATAGACACTGTCAGTCAAGTCCTGTAACGTTCTCTAAGTATATCTACTTACAAGGCTAAATTACGAAGCAATGATGTCCTTGTTTTGTTCATATAAACTTGCTTAGCCATCTGCAAGTTCTGGGCTAATGACCCCTCCCCCTCCTCTGGGCAGGACAGGTCAGGAAGCAGGAAAACACACATCCCCTTTCTTGTTTCATCTTAATTGTCAGGCTGCATGCTTTCAGGCACAGGTCTATTAGTTGAAAGCCATTTCCATGGTCATCTGCCATCTCTCCCATGAGGGCCAGCCAGATAGCTCAGCAGGCAAAAACACGTGCTTAGGCAGAGCACAGTGCCTGGGGTTTGACAGTGCTCTCTCTCTTCGCCTATCTCTAGAAAGAGACCTGCTGCAGCTGTGAGAGAAACTGCTCCTTCGTGGAGACCTGTGGTGAGGTGGAGGACTCCTGCTATGATAATCATCTTGAGGGCGACGACCCCAAGAAGGAGGAGGGCCGTGATTTGGACCTCTCTTTTCACCACTGCATAGCTGCACTCTGACATGGCAGCCACATAATGCGCTTCCATCTAGCTCCTGGACAGCATCCGCTGCATCTCAGGGATCCTCAAATTCAACGAAAGCAAAGCCAGGAGGGTTTCCAGCAACCCACACACTCCACAGTGGTCCCTAGCAGCCAAAAACCCATGCCAGCTTAGTCTTATTGCCCTGTTGCCAAGATTACCTATATAAACTTTACCGTCTTGTGGGCAGGAATTACAATGCATCTCAAGATCCGGGGTTGGAAATGCAGAAGAAGTTCAAAACCACATGCACCCAGTGGATGTTCATGAGCTCCAACTCAGCTTGTCTAAACACACTCTGTTACCAGGCATCCACAAAACGGCCTTCTTCTTCAAAATTTCTCTTTCTTTCTTTCTTTCTTTCTTTCTTTCTTTCTTTCTTTCTTTCTTTCTTTCTTTCTTTCTTTTTTTTTGCACAAGGTCTCACTACTGACTCAGTGATCCTCCTGCTTGTACCTCCCAAGTGCTGGGATTATAGGCACACGCCACCACACCCAGACTCAATTACCGGCTCAGCATGCTCAAGAGCAGGGCCAGCGTGGCAGGCAGGACCAGGAACCGAACCCTGGCCCCTGCACTTCCCTAAGCAAGCACTTAATCTGCTGAGCCATACCGCTGGCCCTTCCTTTTAAATTTTTTTTATTACTGGTGTTTAAGCCAAGTTTTCATGCTTCTATTTGATAATGTGAACAACTAGTTTGAAAACAGCAATATGCACTAAGACAACCCTTGTTTAACTCCTATTATTATTATTATTATTATTATTATTATTTATTATTATTTTTTTTTTTTGTCTTTTTGAGACAGGGTCTTGCCAAGCAGTTGAGACTGGCCTTGACCTCACTTTTGTAGCCCAGGCTGGTCTCGAACTCGCATTGATCCTCCTGCCTCAGCCTCCCAAGTGCAGGGATTACAGGCATGCGCCACCACGCCCGGCACTCCTATTATTCTGTTCAGCGAAATTCTGCATTGTTTCTACTGTTTTCTTACAGCTATTTTCTTTATTACCTTAAAAGAAGGCAGGGGCGGGGGGAAACGCTGAAAGGCAGGACAGGGTATCTGCTCTCTGCTCGTAGCCTGCTGAGCCCTCAAGGAGCTCCAGACTCTGTAGCAGGGTAGGGGACCTAGCTCCCCATCTCTGTCACACAACATTAATTCACAGTGGCGGACGACTGTGGAAGACACTCTAGGCGTTGATGTCTCCTTGGAGCACAGAGTGCAGACACCTGCACTACAGATGTTGCTACTTGACAGAGCCAAGTGCTGAGGCTGCAGGGGACACCCTGCAGGGCAGACACCCGAGTGGGCTGCAAGCAACAAGGGGCACATTGTGCATCCCAGTTGCTTTCAATCACAGGGTTCAAAATTTAACCTTGGCCTTGAGAGGTCATTCAGCCTCTGGTTTTGGCCCATTTCCTTGGGTCAGGGAGCCCAAAAGCTTAAGTCTGGGGTCTCAGCACTGTCCCTGAGATGGTTGGTCATGGACCTGCCCCTGAGAGAGGCAGTTTCAGTACTAGCAGTGTCCTCCTGAGATGAATTACCCAGGAGGGCTGATCTGAGTCTGAACTGAGGATTTGCTGGCTTTAAATGGGATGAAAACGGCTGTCACTGGTGCTACCTACCTACAGCTAGGCTCCAGCCCAGAGTCCGAGGGGCTGGACCTAAAGAGCAAGGATTCCAGGGAGGTTCTGTGTTTTCGGGTAGAGTGCAGCCTCAGCCCCAACTCAAGAAACTCTTCATTGTGTGCTGCTCACCAGGACCAGTTGGCAAAAAGCAAGGAAGCCAAAGTGATCTAGGCTGCAGTTACCAGGTCCTTTCCTACTCAGCCATGCTGCTCCTTGCAGCTCCCAGACCTCCAAGTTCCACATCCATTACTCTCTACGACTTTGAAAGATACCTTCAGCCAGGGACAGGGGCCCATCTGTTCTTCCTGTACTGTGAAGAGCTGAGGCAGGAGGATCAGAGGTTTGAACCGGTTGGACAATGCAGCGAGACAGTGCTTAAAAATAAAACTACAAGACACACTGTACCTCTCCCTTGGGCAGGAATGAAGCCCTAGGATACACAGTTCAGGGCGCAGAAAATACTGTCTAGCAACAACTTAGAAATCCAATCTGGACTTTTGATATTTTGGAAAATTCCGTTTAACTCCACTATCTACAGAAATCTGTAGAAACATGGTTATGCTTTCAGACAATAAAGCTAAGTCAAATAAGTCAGATTCAAAGGCTTCAATATTACATTATTTCTCCTACATGAGAAATCCAAAATGTAAGTAAGCAGTAAAATGAAAGAAAATTGTAAATGACACATTTTTAAGAAACTGAGTTTGTTGGTATATTTCAGTGACCACTTTGATCATAAGGATTTGAAACTTTGCATGATGTATCTTGATTCTTCTTTATTCTCATCCTCTTTCTCCCTTACTCTCTTTATTTACAAGAGCTTTGGTCCTATTTTAAGCTTATTTTCTCACTTTTTCTCTTCCCTTTGTTCCTTTCTTTTTCCCTCCACCCTCCCCAGTTCCCCTTCTCATTTCTATATTTTCTTACTGTTTTACAATCTCCATTATACAGTTTGGTCCTTATTTAGACTTTTGGTTTCTCACATTAGAAAAACAATGCTATAGTTATACATATGTATGTGATTTATTTCACTTTTTTATTGTTGAGTAGTATTCCACACATCTGTCAGTTGATATGTAGCCACTACAAACTGTGCTATAAGCATAGCTATACCTATATCCCTGTGCATGTATCTTCTGCTCTATGTTTTGGTCGGTACCATATTTGATCATAATGGATTATGATTACAAGTCATAGATTACATCTTCCATTTTCTGCCTGGAATCATTTTTGCTATTCTAGGTTTCTTCCAATTCCAAGTAAATTTTATAATCATTTTTTCTAATTGTATGGGATATGCTATTTGTATTTTTATTTGGATTACATGAAATCTGTATAACAGTTCAGGGAGTGTGGCTATTTTCACTATGTTGGTTCTTCCTACTCAAGAGCAAGTCATACTTTTTATTTTTTGATATCTTTTTGATCTCAGAATAGTGCAGCTTTCATGTAACAGTCTCTCACTTCTTTTCTTAGACTGATTCCCAAGTATTACACCTTTTTCAATGTTATGTGAAAAGCATAGTTTCCCTAACTTCTCTCAGTGAGTTTATTATGTACGCAGGAATAACATTGATTTTTGAGTGCTGACTTTGTATCAGCTATACAACTGAATTTGATTATCAAATGTAAAAATCTTTTGTTGGAGTTTTTGGGTCTTTTATATAGGATAGGTCTTCTGCAAATAATAGTAATTTAATTTTTTCTTTCTTATTTGTATTTCTTTTATTTCACTGTCTTGTCTAATTTTTTGTCTAATGTTTCCAAATACATACTGAATAGGATTTGTAATAGTAGGTATCTTTTTCTTCTGATTTTAGAGTGAAAGCTTTTAGTTTTGGGCCCTTTGTATGATGTCATCTATTGGTTTGTAATAGGTGGCTTTCATCAGATTGAGGTAAAAACTATGTACTCTTATTTCTATAGAATTTTTGTCATGAGTTGATGCTGGGCTTTGTGAAATACTTCTTCTATGTTTGCCGAGATGATCATATAATTTTTGTCCTGGGCTCTGACTATGCAGTGTATTATATTTATTGATTTGCATGTGTTGAGTCATCCTTGCGTTTCTCTAACGCAGTGGTTCTCAACCTTTCTAATGCCGTGACCCCGCAATACAGTTGCTCATGTTGCGGTGACTCCAAACCAAAAACTAATTTTGGTGGCTACTTCAAAAGTGTAATTTTGCTACAATTATGATTCGGAATGTAATAAGCAACATTTTCCGATGGCTTTAGGTGACCCCCGCTGGGGTCGAGACCCACAGGTTGAGAACCACTGCTGTAATGAATCCTAAGTGGTATATAATCTCCTTAGTTATTTGTTCATTTCCATTTGTTAGTATCATATGCAGAGTGTTTGCATCTCTGCTCATTAAGAAGACTGACTTGTAATTCCTTTTTTGGTTGGCTCATTCTTTGGTTTGCGAATCAGGGAAATACTCAGTTGCAGGAAGGAGTTTTGAGATATTGTTTCGCTTTCACTTTCATTAAGCAATTTCAGAAATGGTGGCATGAGATCCCCTCTAAATTCTTGTAGAATTCAGTATCCGATCTATTAGGACCTGCGCTTTCATTTTTTGGTAAGCTTTTAATTCCATCTTCAATTTCATTGACTGTTGTTGGGTTGTTTGGGATTCTTATATTTTCTTCATGCAGTATTGGTAATTCATATGAGTTCAGATAAATTTCCATTTTAATTGTATAGGCTCTGAGTGTACATATTGATGATATTTTGGATTTCTTTACAATCTATTAAGATTTCACCCTTTCTTTCTTTTTTCTTTTTTGTCTTTTAGAGACAGGGTTTGGCTGTACAGTTCTGGCTGGCCTTGAGCTCAGTTTTGTAGCCCAGGCTGGTCTTGAACTCTCACCCATCCTCCTGCCTCAGCCTCCCGAGTGCTGGGATTACAGGCGTGCGCCACCACGCCCGGCTAATTTCACCCTTTCATTGCTAATTTAATGTATTTGAATGTTGTCTTTCATTTTTTGATAAGTTTGCCTAAGGACTTACTGGTTTTGTTCAATCTTTTAAAGAACCAGTTCTTTGATTTGTTGATCTTTATATTTTTCCTTAGCCTCTAATGTATTAATTTCTGCTGTGATGTTTTTAATTTCCTCCCTCATATGACCTTTAAGCTTGACTTGTTCTTCTCTGGAAGTATGAGTTTCAGCATTAAGTTGCTTGAGCTTACTTGTTTTCCTGATGTGAGAGTTCACCACTGTAAATTTCCCTCTTGAACTGCTTTCATTATGTATCAGGACTTTGGGCATCTTTCATTGGCATTATCATTTAATTATAGAAATTGTCTCCCTTTTTCTTCAAATTTCATCTGTGAATCATTGGTTATTCAGGAAGATGTAATTTCATTTCCATGTGTCTATGTAACTTTTGTGGTTTCTGTACCAGCGATGATCACTTTCACTGCACTATGGATTAATAATAGGCATAGGACGATATCAATTTCTTTGAACTTAGTCAAGCATTTTCCATGACCTAGGGTGTAATCTATTTTGAAGATTGTCCTATGCACAGCTAAAAATGTGTATTCAGATATTATGGGGTAGAACACTCTGTAGACATCAACTTGGGGATCAGAAATATAGCTCAGAGCTGGGCGTGGTGATGCACGCCTGTAATCTCAGCACTCAGGAGGCTGAGGCAGGAGGATTGGTGCGAGTTCGAGACCAGCCTGAGCTACAAAAGTGAGCTCAAAGCCAATCTGAACTGCATAGCAAGACCCTGTCTCAAAAAGACAAAAAAAAAAAAAAAAAAATATATATATATATATATATATATATATATATATATATATATATATCTATATCTCAGCAGCACAAGTGTCCTGACTAGCAGGTGGTACTTTTAGCACCAAAAAAAAAAAAATCTGGACATCTACTAAATTTATTTGTTCACAGGTTTTTGTTCAGTCTTGATATTTATCTGTTGATTTTTTAAATTTAGTTAATCTATCTGTGACAGTGGAATATTGAGATCTCGCACTGCAATTGCATGAGTGCTTATTGGATTTTTATATTTCTATTAATATTTGTTTTATATAATTTGGCACAGGACTATTTGGTACATAAACATTTATGATCACTACTTTTCCTCTTGAAGTCTTTCTTACTCCCTTTCTTTTCTTTCTTTCTTTCTTTCTTTCTTTCTTTCTTTCTTTCTTTCTTTCTTTCTTTTTTAATATTATGGCTGGCTCAGCCTGCCCTGGAGGTGGGGCTGGTGCAGCATGTGGTGCTGGGGATCAAACCACAGTCCCTGTGGAAGCCTAACCTTGCCTAAGCAAGTGCTTTAAACTGCTAAGCCATCTCATCGGCCCTAGGAATTTTTCTTTTAAAAAGTAGGTACTAGAATTCACTATCTCTTTTCATCAGTCTTTGCTTTATCTTCACTTTGTTCATAAATGGAATATGGATGCCTGTTTTTTGGGGGGTTACTCTCACATAAAATAATATTTTCACCCTTTGACTTTTAGTCTATGAATTTCTTTTTGAGTAAAATATGTTCTTGTATGCAGTGTATTGTTGGAACTTGTTTCTGGATCAATTTTTCAGGTCTGTTTCTTTGTATTGAATTTAAAACATCTACACTGATGGTTATAACTAATATGTATTATCTTATGCTTATAATTTTATTTTCTTTCTTTTTTTTAATAATTTTTTTCTTGTTTCAGAACTTTTGTTTGTTTACTTATTTATTTATTTTTATGGCCGGCTCACCCTGCTCTGAGGGCAGGGCTGGCACAGCATGTGGAGCCGGGGATTGAACTGCGTTCCCTGCAGCCGCCTAAACTTTCCTAAGCAGGCGCTTTAGACCACTGAGCCATCTTGCCAGGCCCCTATAATTTTATTTTCTTAGTGTTGGTTTCCTATCTTTCCTCTCTGTTTAATTGCTTGCTTTGCTTGGTGGACTTTTTTTTTTTTTTTCTATTGGTATTCTTGGAATTGTCATCTTTTTATATTTATTTATTTATTTATTTATTTATTCATTCATTCATTCATTCATTTATTTTGGTACTGGGGATTGAACTCAGGACCCTGTTCTTGTCAGGCAGGGGCTTATGCTGCTGAATCTTTAATTTCCCTGGGCCCAGGTGAATGTATTTTCAACAGAGCTTTCAATCTCCTTGATATCTATGTGACGTTTTTCCTCATGAATTTCCTGTTTTTCCCATGCTGTACATTCATAGTTTACATCATTTTTCTTAGCTCCTCTATTTTGGTTTGCATCCGTACTGCATTCACCAACAGATCCTTCCTTTTATTTATTTATTTATTGCAGAACTGGGCATTGAACTCAGGCCCTTGCCCTTGCCAGGCAAGCACTTATTCTACTGAGCTATCTCCCCAGTCCCCCCATTTTTTTATTTTAAAGATAATAAGAACATAAAAATGATACAGAATTTCAAAATAAAATGATAGAAAATTAACAATGGTTGACATATTGTATATTGTTATCTTCAAAATAGTTGCTCAGGTTACCAGATATAGCATACAAAACTGATCAAACAATATAAGCCCTAACTTCCTGTAAATGAACTAAGAGAAATTAGCACTACAATTATCTTCACTATCCATCTCATTTGTTTATCTGAGATATTGTTTCTGGTCTGATTTTATGTACACCTAATGTATCTTTGATATATATATATATATATATATATATATATATATATATATATATTTTTTTTTTTTTTTTTTTTTTTTTTTTTTTTTTTTTTTTTGTATTTCTTCCTCTAAGAAGTATACATTCATCTTAGCTGCCTATTTGTGTGTTGAGTCTTTCAGTTTGGCGGCTTGATGTCTTTTTAATTCTTTATATGTTCTAGATAGACATTCTTTGTCTGAAGGGGACAGTGGGCTGAATTTTTTTTGTCAATTTATGGGATTTCTCTTTACTCTGTTGGTGATTTTCTTTGACATGCAGAAACTTTGGGAAAGATGAGATTCCTGATGTTAATTCTTTAAAGTAAAATGTATATATTTTACATCTGATGTGACCATTTCAGGATATTCTTGTGGGTGGCTATGATTTGGACTTGTCCTGAGTGGGTGGAAGAGTGAAGGTGTATTTTACTTCTGTATGCTGTTATTTTTAATTTTTTATATTTTAACTTATTTTTGGGCTGGTGTTTTTAAATTCCTTATGGTACGTAGCCTTATCACTAATACTGAGGCATAACTAGGAAGTGTCTGTCCTCAGAGGTGCGTTCTAGGTGTAGCTGTCTCTTGACTTTTGTGCCAGTCTCAAGACCATAGCTTCCTAATTTATTACCGATTAGAAGCTGGTGTATATTTGGTTCAATATCCATTATATTGTATATTGGACAATGGTGATGATTATTACCCCAGACAATCAGAGTGTTGTCATACAAGGGAGCACAGAAGCCCTAAACATACTGTAAGAGATAATAGGGAGAAATCTTGAAGACATAGATACAGGTAGAGAATTTATGAACAGAAACCAAACTGCAGGGGAAAAACTTCACAGAATTAACATCTGTAATCTCATCTTTCCCAAAGTTTCTGCATGTCAAAGAAAATCACCAACAGAATAAAGAGAAATCCCATGAATTGGCAAAAAAATTCAGCTCACTGTCCCTCAGACAAAGAATATCTATCTACAGCGGTTCTCAACCTGTGGGTCGCGACCCTGGCGGGGGTCGAAGGACCAAAACACAGGGGTCGCCTAAAGCCATTTCGAATCATAACTGTAGCAAAATTATAGTTCTGAAGTAGCTACCGAAATTATTTTTTGGTTTGAGGTCACTGCAACATGAGGAACTGTATTGCGGGGTCATGGCATTAGAAAGGTTGAGAACCACTGATCTAGAAGGTATAAAGAATTAAAAGGCATCCAGCCCCCAAACTGAAGACCCAACCCACAAATGGGCATTTAAGATGAATATATAATTCTTGGATGAAGAAATACAAACGGCAAATAAATACATAAAAACTTTTTTTGACACCATCAGCCATTTTAGAAATGCAAATTAAAACAGCACTGAGATTCCACCTCTCCTCAGAAAGAATGGTTATCATCAAGAAGCCAACTAACAATAAATGTTGGAGGCGCTATGGGGGAAAATGAACAATTGTCACTCCTGATGGCAGTGAAGACTGGCACAACCACTATGGAAAGCAGCTGGGAGACTCCTCAAAAAGCTCTGCTTGGAGTCCCATCTAATCTAGCTGTTCCACGCCTGGTCTTTTTTTTCAAAGGAACTGAAAACATCATATCCCAGAAATATACATGCGCCAGTGTTGACAGCAGCACAATTTGTCATAGGCAGATCTTAGAAATAACCCAGGTACCCATAAACTGAGGAATGGATAAAAAGGTGTATTTTCCATCACGGAGTATTACTCAACTATATAAAATGATAAACATGAGGCTTTTATAGGTAGGTGATGCAATTAGAGACCACACTCATAAGTGAAGTAAACAGGACCTGCATGTGCAAACCTCATGTTGTCTCAATAGTGTAAGAATCAGAAGAGTAAATAAAATCTGACTTGTGCAATAGACACTGTGAAAGGGAAAGAAGGGAAAGAGTCTCTCCGAGAGAAAGAACAACTGAGATGAGGAAAAGGACGAAAGAGAGAAAGAGGCAAGGGAAATATATGTATATAAATACATACACTTGGATAATTGTGCTGCTGATTTCTGCTGATTTGTTGAAAGGAGCAGTTAGCCTTAACTTTTTTTCTTCTGCTGCCTTTTGTTTTTTTGTAATTTAAAAAAACAACTTTGCATGCTTATAGCTGGTAATTGAAGCAACTAATCTGCACACAACATTATGCAGTATAGCAAACATTGTGGGCTTTCTATTTTGTTTAGTGAAAATGTGCATCATTTCTAATGTTTTTACTTATTATGTTTTATTTATTTTTTTTAAAGTCAGGGGCCAGTGAGATGGTTCAGCGATCTAAAGGGCCTGCTTAGGAAAGCTTAGGCAATCACAGGGACTGCGGGTCAACCCCTCGCACCACGTGCTGGGCCAGCCCCACCCCAGGGCAGGCTGAGCCAGCCATAATATATAGGAAAAGGAAGACAAAACAAGTAAAAAAAACAACAACAATAAAAGAAAAATAGTAGACTTCCTTTGGTGCCCTCCTTTCCGTGGTAATGCTTACATCAGAGATCGCATCTGGTCTGCGTAAACCACATCACTCTTTCAGTAGGTTTAGTGCTGGATATAGGGCTGAAATCACCCTCGGGATTTGAGTCTGGGTCCAGTCTTCCACCAGCACTGTTCCGAATATGTCTCAGTGTCACACCCATGTCTCTTTGCTCTGTGTGTTTCTGTGTCACTCTTCCAACGGCGGTAGTCCCTTCCCCCGGAGACAGCCACAGCCTGCTTCCAGTCCTGCACGCTGCTGGCCCCTCTTGGCCTTCGTACGGTCTTCTCTGCTTCACTTTTCTCCATCTCTGTCCTCTGCTGGGAGTCAGGCAGCAGGCATGCTGACGTCTCACTTCTTCCCCCGCTCTGCCCAAGCCTGCTTAAATTCCACAAGGGACACATGATTTCTTTTTTCCAAAAAAGGAGATCAAAGGATTGAGAAATGTAGGAGGGAGGGGAGCCCAGTGGAATGAAAAAAAAAACGGTTAGGTACACGTTACAACTCCCCACAAAGAATTTAAGCATTATGTACTCCAAAAATACTAAAAAATACAAATTGTAATATATATATATATATATATATATATATATATATATATATAAATATATTCCATAAACAAAGCAGTAGAATGCATTAAAAATACAGGAGCAAAAATGCTGGTTGGAGTTTGAATGCTTCTCTTTTTATGGTGAAGCCTCAAGGATAGCTAAGAACTTGCACCAGGGGTCTACCTGGGGACCTTGCGCTCACTAGGCAGGCACTTAGGCCACTGAGGTATGTCCCCGGCCCATGGTTATCTGCTAGATGGATCTCCAATGAGTTTTCCTCTCTTCCTACATTTTACTTGGTGTTAGGTATTGTTTCTCTGCTGTGTTCTCTGGCTGAAGTGGTCTGCTTGATGCCGGAAAGATTTACAAAAAAACTCCACAGTTTTAATCTAGATTTCTAGATTGGTATCGTTTAAAAAATGCTTGAAAATTCAGTTTTACATAGTGAATAGCAAATTAGCAACCGCACCGGACTGTCGCCCTAAAGTCTGCTGATATTTGTGGACTTGGTATCTGTGCCGCATGCACATGGCCCAGCTCCAGGCAATCACTGTGGACTTGGGTGACCATGGTGCTGTGAGAGCTTGTTTATTGACAGTTGTAGGCGGAGTAATTGGACCACGACTACTGTACTATATCCTTGTGGCTATTGAACATGTGATGAGAGTCCTTGGGAAGAATGCCACTGACCGTGTCCGACTCAGCCTCCCTTGCCCTCTTTCCTCGATATGAGGCTGTGTTGTTTGATTTTGATCTCTGCCTTGTTATTTATTAACTCTGTGTGTTTCTTCTGGAGCTACCCATGAATGATAACGGAAGACTGTGAGCATAAGGAAGAGGAAGGGAAGGGGAAAAGGGAGGGAGAGAGGGAGGGAGGGAGGGAGGGAGGGAGGGAGGGAGGGAAGAAGATTGCTTCAGTGCTGAATGTTTAGATGAATGACAACATCCCTCAACTTTAGGGTGACATAGTTCCATCTCTTGGACTCCCAGGAGGTGATGTCGTAGCTCTGCTTTGCTTTATGCTTGTAGGTGGTGCTATACATGTCTAACTGGATTTAAGTTTGGGGCCAACTGCGCTTGCCATCACACCAATGGTGTATCCCTTACCCTGGAGACCTGTAAGGGGCCAGTGATAGGCAGAACAGTGACGTCTGAGGAGCCACCTCTAATGCTCTACTCTTGTTGTACCACCCATTGGACATCGACAGCATAGGGCAGCCCCAGCATAAGGACATGAGCGCAGAGCATAGTACACGTCCCAGCTGGTGACAGGAAGGTAGAGGAGAGGTGGGCTTGTAGTCAGCTATAGGTACAGAAGAGGCTTGTCCTTGAGAAAATGTGGACTTCATCGGCTCCCTTGGCCAGGTGGAGTGGCAGTGGGGACTGCTGAATTAGTGCTCACCTATTTCGCAGAAAGCTGTCTCATCTAGGTGGAATGACCATCATGGACTACGAATGAGGACCTCTGCAGGAACGCACAGAGGTTCCACCAGTTGTTAGAAAAGAACTTGGGTCCTCCTTAGAGACTCCCAGAAATCAGAACCTGGGATACAGTGGTCTCGGCCCAATGACACTGATTCAAACTTCACTTTATAAGCTGGGTGTGGTGGCGCACGCCTGTAATCCCAGCACTTGGGAAGGTGAGGCAGGAGGATCAGTACGAGTTCGAGACCAGCCTGGGCCTCAAAAGTGAGCTCAAGGCCAGCCTGAACTGCATAGTGAGACCTTGTCTCAAAACAAAAATAAGACAAATTTCACTTTATAGAAGTGTGGGAGATTGCATGAATGCCTTCTGAAGTTGTTCGTTGGCTGCAACTTGTTGCAGCGGTAATAGGAAACTCAGGTCTATAGACACCAAAGAAAAAATAAAGCCCCCTTATTCCCTCACAATTTGATTGCCAAAGGTCCAGCAGAACCAAGAAAAGGCAGAAAGTTGCCTTTTTTGGATCAAGGTAAGAAATTGGACCCGCTGTCCCAACTGAACCCCCAGGCCTAGGTCTGCAGAGCGAAGCTTCTCTACCTGAACCAGCTGGCAGGAGTTTGGCCAGCAGCCTCCCTGTTCTCGTTTCTTTCTGGAAGCTCTTTGGGTCAAGCCCAGT
Organism: Myocastor coypus; assembly: GCA_004027025.1. Lineage (NCBI taxonomy): Eukaryota > Metazoa > Chordata > Mammalia > Rodentia > Myocastoridae > Myocastor > Myocastor coypus. The sequence continues at coordinate 19,885 of PVJA010010162.1, forward strand.
GGCCAGTCCTCATTAGAAACCCACACGGATCAAGCTGGTCTCGTCCTGAAATCTGCATAGAATTCTGTTCACTATCCCATGACTGTGGGCTTCAGGCCTGTCCCGCTGCTTGGTGGGCTAAGGAGGGACAGTCATTGTTCCAAAATCTTGTTTCACAGCCAGAGTAAAGTTGGCAGTGTGTTTTCTGGCATGGAAGGGAGCCCGGGCTTTCTTAGAGTTGGTTGTTTCACCCTGCTGGCCTGACAAGGGGACAGAAGCCAAGAGGGATTCCTCTGTGTCCTGCGCACTTGGAGGAGCTGCCCTCTCAGCCAGAGGAGGGGTGGGGCTCTCGCAGGCTGAACGCAAGCCTGGCCGTCTGAGTCTTCTCCCTCTCAGCAGGGTAGATTAGTTCCATCCCCGCTCCAGGTTTCCGAATGCACCCTCCGCGGTAGTGGTGACGACCCTGACAAGAGAGCATGGAGTCCTCTTTGCTTTGTACTTTCTCTTTGCACCAGGATGTCAGACTGATTTCTGGAGACAAAAGCCCTGGGAGTGATGCTGGAGTGAGTCCCTTCCCAGCCCTATGGCCTACACAACCACAGACCTGATGGCGTGTGACCATGTGCCAGAGATTCGGGTTGGGGGAGGGTCCATCAGCCAGGCGGACTTCGGGGCAATGGGAGTCAGCACTAACGAACAGGACACGACATAGGGAGGGCATCTGAGAAGGAGTGGCAGGTGCAGACTGCTGGGGTTCTGGCCACGGGGGCATTGAGAACAAATGCAGCCCTGAGACCCCCAATCCACAGTGCTCTGGCCTCCTGTCAGTGGTCTGCTCTACCATACGCACCGCCTGTGTAGTCATCAATGCACTCATCTGTGGCAAATAACATCAGAGCTGCTGTGTGTGTTTGTGTGTGTGCAGCCTTTGGTAAACGGATGAGGGGGGAACACGTGAGGCCAGAGACCCTGTGGACTCACTGACCCTGGGGTGAGGGTCATACAATGAGTGGAGCATAGGAATACATCCATCTTTGCTTTCAGGACCAGAACTGGACCTGCCTGACCTCCCCTTCCCCTTCCCCGCCCCTCCCCACAGCTGGCAGCGAGCAGTGGGTGTAAGGAGGAGAGGTTGCTGTCCATGAGTGGGAACAGAGAAAGCATAGCTCCTTCTGCTCAGCTCCTTGGTTTTTGTTGTGGTCAAGGAGTGCTGATGAGTGGCCAACAGATAAACACTGTAAGTTTTTCAGGGCTTGAGAAAGCGCCTTGGATGACTTTACGCCCACAGTCCCCCTGCCTTGTGTTTCTGAATGCTCAAATGGCGGTGCGAACCACTAACCATGGCTCGAACCCTAACTGCTGTTGAATGAGTCAACAAAGCTTCAGACCTTTTTCCCACGGAGGATGTGTAAAGTCTTCCTTTTTTATTTTTTTAAATGTGTTTGGTACAGGGTCTCACTCTGCAGCTCAGACTCCTAATGATTCTTCTGTTTTCAGTCTTCCCAGCCCTGGAGTTACAGGCATGTGCCACCACAGCCGGATCAGTCACTCACTCTGCAAGCCCCGGGCGGGGCTGGCGGGGCATGCCACGCAGGACCAAGGCTAGAATCCCAGCCCGTGTGCTTGCCAGAGCAGATGCGCAGTCCCCTGAGATATTGTGCTGGCCCTAAGACTTCCTTCCTGACGGGACCTCGAAGGGGAGAAATGTTGAGATCTCTGGATTGAGAGGTTCTACACCCCCAAATGTTTGGGGGTCTTTTTGTTTTGTTTTGTTTTGTTGCTTTCTGTTTCCCAATGCTGAGGATTGAGCCCAGGCCCTGGAGCATGACAGAGAAGCCCTGTACCGCAGGGCCACCCCCACAGCCCATCCGTGCCCCAAGCAGCCCCTATGAAGGTTGTTTCGAAGAACACTTTGCTTCCCACTGTCTCTGAGGCCAACAGCACAGCAAGCTGATTGGCTGCTGCTTTCATACTGCAGCTGTCTAGGCCATGGAAACCGGCAGTGGGAATGGCGAAGGTCATCCGCACCCGTGCTCGTGGAGCAAGGGACAGTCCCCTTGTGTCTCTGCTGGTCAGTGTGGCACATCTGTCCATAAGCCAGCATCTGTGGAAGGGCCGGGAGGTCCCTCACTCAAAACTCGTGCTCATTGCTGTCCAGGGTAAATTGCTCAGGCCGGACACTTGGGAAAAAGGTACTAGTCTGGGGTTCACAGAACGGGACTATATGGGAGTGACGGAAGGTGGGGGTAGAGCAAGGAGACTTTATTATTACAGATTTGGTTACCCTGGCTTGGGTGAAGGGAGGCTAGGGCAGCAACAGAATTATGAGCACCTAGCCCAGCAGAGTCCACGATCACTGCCCCCCTGCACGGTGGCATCTCTTCCCAGCCCACTCCATGACCCTGGGCCTTCCTTTCAGTGCCTCTACCTGGTCTGCACAGGAGCCACGTGGCTCCCTCCAGCACTCACCCCGTCTTCCGCTGCATCCCCCGGGCAGCCTGTCTCACACACAGGCCCCGGGTACTGCGCCTGCTCTTACCTTGCTTCTCCCCTTCCCCCTCTCCCTTGAAATTTCCTCTGGGCTTCCTCTCTGCTCTGTGCCAAGCACTGCCCCAGCCTTTGGGCAATAGCTGCTCCCTTGAATCCAGAACTAAGCCTCAATGGAACTTCCTGTTCCCTCCGGCCTCAAATTCTCCAACTCTAATCCTTTGGGTGGCTGTAGACAGGAGCTACTACAGTTGGATGAGCCCAGGATCAATCACCTCAGCATCAGCTTTACCTCTGTCATCTTATTTATTTATTTTATTTTATTTTATTTTATTTATTTATTTATTTTTTTTTTTTGGTGCAGGGTCTTACTGTGCAGCTCAGACTTGTAGTGGTCCTCCTATATCGGCCTCCCCAGTGCTGGGATTACAGGTGTGCACAACCATTCCTGGGTCCAGCAGCTGGCACGGTGCTGCCAGGGTTCCAGGACTGGCACTATATGCAGTATTGGAGATGGAACCTGGGTCCTTGTGCATGCCAGACAGCTGCTGAGACTGCTGAGCTATCTCCTCAGCCCCTACCTCTGTCATTTTCCTGTGACTTCGAGGCCTTGTTTTCAGAGTTCTTCCCACTTATCCTACACAGTTATCCCTAGATACCGGCCCCTGCAAGAGTCCTAGGTCAAGTCCTTATCTTGAGGTCAAGTGCTCAACCTGGTTTTGCTTTTTTTTTTTTTTTTATTTTGAGACAATCTCAGGCTAATTGCCCTGGCTGCCTTCTAACTTGGAATATTCCTGTATCAGCCTCTGGAGACGAGCCTGTTAGGTTGCAGGCAGTTTGCCTCCTTGAAAGCCACTTCTCGACAGGCCCACACAGTGGCCTTTCGTGTGGCCCCAGACTGGGCTCGGTGTTCCCTCTTCCCTTCTAGAACACCATGCTCTGCTTTGCTCCTTATTCACTGTGTATTTGCCCTGTAGCTACTCGTGAATGGTGATTGAAGGGAGGGAGGAGGAGGGGGGACAAAAAAGAAAGGAGAAAGGGAAGGAGGGAAGAGGAGAATGAAGGATGAAGGGAAAGAGAAAGAAAGGGATCGAGGGACACTGATTTAGTCCAGAGCAATGAGATGAAAGACAGGATCTCTCAGCTTTGGTCTCCCCAGCACTGCAACATGTTTGCCTCTCAGAGCCCCAGAAGGTAAATGATTGCTAGGACCAGGGAAGTGTGTGGTGTGTGTGTGTGTGTGTGTGTGTGTGTGTGTGTGTGTGTGTGTGTGTGACTATTTGCTCATCACTCAGCTCATGAGTGAAGCTCTACATGGCAAGCTGACTTTTCTCCACTCTAAGGGGTGCTCTGCCTCTCCTGAGTTATACAACTTCCTCTGGCACTGCAAGGGGTTAAAGAGGGGCAGAGGCCAGCCATGATCTCAGAGCCGTGCTGCCCTAGCTATTATCTCAGGGTAGTCCTCTGGGTAGCAGGGCCCTGAGATGGCTCTGTCCTGAGAAGCTTGTAAAGTTGGGATCATCCTGGTGAAGATCAGGCTTGAGTCGTCAGGGATGAGGTGGCCTTGGGCAAGTAACTGGTAGATGGGCCTTCAAGTCTCACTTTTCTGGTCTGTGCAGAGGGACTGAGGATGTCCCCACCTGACATGGCCTGGAACCCTCTTCTCCCCCAAAAGCCTTCCCTGAGTCCCTTTGCCTCTCTTCCGCTTGGCTCCCACTGCCTCCCTGGACCCTCCCTGCACCTGGCCTTCCAGTGTTTTTCCCTGGGCACCCTGATAGTGTGACTTGCAGGGGTAAATTGCTCAAGGTGTGCTGGGTGAGGATCAGGACTGGTGTGGATTGACAGATCTGGGTGGTTCAGGATCCAGGTAGTATGAGGCCCAGGCAGAGGAGACCCAGAGCCACGGGCTTAGGGCAGCTACTGTGCTGGCCCATTTTGTAGGAGAAAAAGGAGGGCTCAGGTAATCAGCACAGGGGAGCCACTTAGGGGCCATCTGGATGCGGCCCCGCTCTGGTGGGCAGATTTGTAGACCTGGTAAATACGGGAAGAGTAGGATCATCGCCAGCAACTCTTCCAGAAAGATGAAAGAAGATAATAGGACACTTGGCCCTGGTCAGAACTGCGCAAAGTGGAGAGAGGGGAAAGTGACAGAGGACGGGACGCAGTGACCCAGAGCCCAGTGGTCTGTCAGGAACAAGTGTCCCTGTGCCTGCTCTTGCGCCTCTTCTCTTCATCTGACTCGTCCTTTCTGCAGGTCATGGGCTTAGGTCTAAACGAACTTTCATCCCTGACCTTATGGGCCCAGGGTGGGAGTATGTGGAGTTCCTCTCACAGAACCTGTAGAAAGCAAGCAAGGAGTGCTCTGGGCCTGGTGGCGCACAACTGTAATCCTAGACTCTGGAGACAGAGACAGGAGGATCACTGTGGGGAGGAAGGTAGGAAAAAGAAGCAAAGAGAAAGCTCTGTTTCTATAGGCTTTGTGTTTTTTACTGGTTATTGTAAAGTTCATGCAAGGAGGTAATGGTAGATATTAGACATTCAGGAGAAGAAAGGACAGGATGAGATATCTGCTTTGAATCTACATAGCCCAGATCCTGGGCCTCCCAGGAGCCCCTGGCCAGGCCCCAGAGCAGAATGATATGGCCTGAGTCCTTCTACAACCCTATGGCCCAAGATCCATTTGCAAGATAAGAAAGAACATCAAGGTCCCTCAGGGACTTGGCTTCTACTGTGACACTCATAAATAGTTTCCCTGTGCTCTCAATAGGGGAGAAATCCTGAGTCAGGTCTGTGGCCACATACCTAGGCTGAGTGCCGAGTCTGTATTTCTGAGTCAACTTGGAGCCCGGGAGAGGAGGAGGAGTGTGGGGCAGGAATGTGCCTGGTGCCAGGCAGGTTACGCTCTGCTGCTGCACAGACCTTCCTGAGCTGGTGCAGGTTGAACCTGCACAGACAAGACAGCTTTCTAATGCACCTCATTCACCCAGGTAGGACAATGAGAATGCAGGAAGGGAAACTGAGCAAAAGGTGGTCACCAGAGTGTGTCCTGTGACACATTAGAACTCAGCTCCTCTCCTGTCCTGGGCCTAGGACCCCCGCGCCTATTCTCTCTGTGAACTTGAAAGTTATCAGTCCTCAGGCTGGGCTAGTGGCGCACATCGTCACATCCACCTTGTGGGAGGTCGAACCAGGAGAAGTGCTAGTTGGAGTCAAGCCTGAACAAGTTAGCAAGATTGCTTAAAACAATTTAAAAAAAAATAAGAATTGAAAGATATAGTTCAGTGGGAAGGTTCAAGTTCAGTTCCCAGGGCTGAAAGAGAAAAGAAAGTTAACAAAAGTCAGACACAGCCTTACACAAGGACACCCTAAGTCCCAGGATTCATTTGTCCATGGCCCCTACAGCCCCAGACCAGCTGTCTTTCCTGACTTTTGGGGAGTAGCCAGCAGTGATGAGGGCAACGTAGAGATCTGTGTGGGGCCCATTCTCTAGTACTGATGCCAGAACTGGGTCAGACTCCCCTGGCCTCATCGCTGGCTCGCTCTTTGCCATCCCTTTGTCAGTGTTACCCTTGCTCACATTGAACTTGCTCAGTTAGTTTCCGGACTGCAGTCTCATTCCATTCGTGGAAGTCAGCACCGTGACGGTTAACGGTGGTGCTGAGTTGAAATACCTACTTGTTTGGCTTAGCATAGCTCTGGGTGTAGATAATGGATTCACATGGGTGGGTGGGTGGGTGGGTGTGAAACCAACCAATAGGATTGCAGCCCGGAGGGAATAAAAAGGAAAAGAAGGAAGTCTCGCTCCATTTGGAGCAGCTCCTCTTCACCGTCAACTCTGGATAAGCATCTCTAGGTTCCTGGTGCAGACTTTCCAGCCTTCCAAAGCAGACGCTGGATTCTGGATACAGAATTGGACAGAAATCGGCAGCGAGCTCCAGGTCTTCCACCTTCGACTACGCGGTCCAGCTATCCAGCACGCAGACAGCCCTGGTGCACTCTTCCACACCTGCCTCTGCAGATGGCCATTGTAAGCCTGCCTTTTAAATCCCATATTTAAATATATGTCTACATGTAGGTGGATTTATTACACGAGTGAACTGTAACCCCGATTTAGAGGATAAGATTGATGCCGGGATCAGAGAAGAGGATGAGACCTAGCGAGGGCTTTCTACTCCCGGGATGCTGCATCTCAGGCCAGACCTAGGTGGGTGGTGGGTGGGTGGGTGGGAGGATCTGAGGAAGGTCATGGTCATGACCGGGAAAGAGACCAGGCCAGGGAGTGGCCCAACTCTGGCAACTGGAGCCTGAGCTGGACGGGAAGTGAGAGTTGGTTCCACCGGGGAAGTTCTCAGTCTGTGTGCTTTTACAAAACAAACAAACAAACAAACAAACAAACCAGGTAACATGCTAACGTGCAGGTCTTCTAGCATTCCTGGTATCGCCCGATGATGCTAGATAGCACTAGATGTCAACAGTCCCCACAGTCAGCTGCTAGCCGCTGCCAGCAGTTCCTGGGTGTTAATAGCTAAGTATGCATTGCTTTTTCTTTTGAAATCACCACTCTGCTTATGCTACTCAGTAGAAGAACCTGAAGTAGAGTTACAGGACTATGGAACCTACATCACTTCAGAAATAAATCATGCAAAGTTTGACCAAGGACGGCGAAATAATAGGAATTCAACACAGGTTGTTGTATTCCATAATGTTGTCTTTGACGTTAGTTGTTTAGATTACCAGATACGAGCATGCAAATTTGGCAAAAAAGATAAGAATCTAAAAAGGAGAAGGAAAATTTAAGCTCCTTTCAGTAGAGAGCAGAAATCAGTAGTACAATGATCTGAGCTATCATATATATGATATAAATCTTTTCCCATTGCTTCTTTTTTATTTTATATTTTATTTTTATGCCTTTACTACAGGGTCTGCAGGGTCTCACTACACAGATTGGACTTGTAGCGATGCTTCTATTTTCAGCCTCCCAAGCACTGGGATTATAGGCATGCCCAGTCTCAGTTGCCATCTCAGTGGACCTCATGAGCTGGGCAGGCACGGCACATGGTGCCTGGGATCAAAACCTGGTCCCTGCCATCTGCCCAAGCAGGCACTTTAGTCCGCTGATCTATCTGGCTGACCCTCATTTTTTTTTTATTTTTAGAGAGTGGACAAATTAGAATTAAAACAGAAAAAACTTGCAAATGATACAGAATTTCACTAATCAAAGTAATCTGAATTTCACAGTACTCATTGTGATACAAAGTGTTGTCTTCCTGTCAGTTATTCATATTACTGAACAGATGCATGCAAAGTTGAGAGAAGCAAGAAAAAATCGAACGTATAAGAAATTAAGAAGAGAAAAAGTACAAACAATTGGAGAGAGGACACAAAACAAATTAAGGGTCCCCTGCTTCTCTCCATAGAGCAGCAGAGATGCACGGTCTGGCCAGCTGTACTGCGCCTTCCCCCTGCTTCCTTCTTTTGTCCTTTTCCTTATCCCAGTTGTTCCTTCCATTTGAACAGTTTTTTTTTTTTTTTTTTTTTTGCTTTCACAGTATCTATTATACATTTCAATTTTATTTACTTTCAGGTTCTTATGCCAGCAAAACAGTGTGTTTGCCCTTGAAGGTCTAAATTTATTTCAATTAAAAGTAAGGTCTCTACTGGCCTCCATTTATCTATAAAAATCTTGAATTTATTTTTTTTTAAAGTTGAGTCATACCCCACTGTGTACACATAGCACGTCTTTTTGGATCTGTTCCTCAGTTGATGAGTATTTGGGTTATTTCCAAGACTTAGCTATGACAATTTTGTTGTTATAAATATGGATGCACATATATCACTTTGGTATGATGTATTCGATTCTTCTGGAAAAATACCCAGGAGGGGAATAGCTGGCTACAATGGGACTTCCAATCCTGTCTTTTAGAGGAATATCCACACTGATTTCCATAGCTGTTGTAGCAGTCTTTCCTCCCACCAGTAGCAGAGAAGGACTCTTTTTTCCCCATAGCCCCTCCAGTATTTGTTATTGGTTGAGTTCTTGACGGCAGCCACTCTTCCTGGGGTGAGATGGAACCTCCGTGTTGTTTTCCTTTGCTTTTCTGTCATGACAAAGGATGCTGAACATTTTTTCGTGTATTTATTTATTTGTTATTTGTCTTTCTTCGTTGAGAAGTGTGCATTCACCTGAGAAGTCCAGTTTTGGACAGAGTTTTTGAATTTTGGAGGCCAGATTTTTAAAAATTCTTTATATATTCTAGATCGACATCCTTTGCCTGAAGGACAATAGCCTAAATGTTTCCTTCAATTTGTGAGGTTTCTTTTCACTCTATTGGTGATTTCTTTTGACATGCAGAAACTTTCCAAATTGTTTATTCTTTTTTTAATGGTTTTTTATGCAGTTTGGTTTTTTGCTTGTGAATTCTCTAGTGAATCCTTCAGGATTTCTATCTACCTTATCTTCCAGCCCTAAATTAGAGTTTCTGTTTTAATAGTTATCTTTGATCTGTTTTGAATGTAGCTTTGCCATGGTTATAGACACAGATATAGTTAGTTTTCATCTTTGGCATGTGGAAAGCCAATTTTTTTCAGTACTATTTATTAAAGTGGTGATATTGCTTCCAGTGAACATGTTTGGGCCTTTTGTCAAAGCTAAGATCACTGAGTATATTTGTTGTTGTGTATATAGCTTCTAATCTGTTTCGTTGTTTCTCAGTTTGGTTTTTTTTTTTGCCAGAACCATGCTGATTTCATCATAGTAGCTTTGTAGTATAATTTCTAGTCAAGAATCATGATGCCTTCTGCCTTTTCTTTGTTGTTCCAGATTACTTTTGCTGTTCTAGATCTCTTTGGGTCCCAGACGAATTTTAGGAATGTTTTCTCTAGATCTGTGAGATGTGCTAATGGTATTTTAATTAGGGTTGCATGGAATCTATATAACAATTTCGGGAGTATCATCATTTTCACAGCATTGATTCTTTCTAATCAGGAGCAGGGAATATCTTTTCATTTTCTGAAATCTTTTATCTCTTTTTTTTCAGAGTACTGTAATGTTCACTGCATGCATCTTTTACTTTCTTTGTTAGATTGATTGCTAAGTATTTTATCTTGGGGGGGTGTTACTGTGAAAGTTCTAGTTTCCCTAATTTCTTCCTTTTTACAAAAAGCTTTATTTTTATTAGTACATGCCTGTAGGACATAATGGTTACCTTCAGTGTGAGGAGTTGGTACATGTATGCAACACATACTAATCTTCTTTAATCTCCTTCATTTCTCCCTCTCCCATCTCTTGATCACTTTCCCTTTTGCAAAATTCTAGCTCCGTTTCCTATATTTTTAAAGTTTTATTTAAAGAGGAAAAAATGAAAAAAAAATGATAACAGCAAAGACAAAAACAAGGCAACATAAAACAATAAAAATGGTACAGAGTTTCTAAACAAAAAATAGGAAATTAGCAATGGTTATTATATTACATAAATTGTTTTCATCAAATTTGTTGCTCAGATAACCAGATATAGGCATGTAAGATTGATCAAACAAACATCAAGTTTTCTTTTCAATAAACCTTAATACTTTTCCTTGTCCTTTTCTTTTTTGAAATTTATTTTATAAAGAACATAAAATAACAGATAAAACATGAGAAGTGATACACTTTTTAAAAAAAGATGAAAAGTATTCAACAGTGTTATTATATGATGCATTCAGTGCAATTGCTCTGATTATACGTACAATTATAGATACAATTATGCATACATACAATGCAACTTCTACCTTAAAGAATACTGATAGATCTTAGTAGTACAAACATCTCTGCTACCTGTGTGTTTACTTACATGATTCCCCCCACTTTTTCCTGTCTTTTCTTTCAATCATCTCAATTGCTTATTCCTTATATTCACTGTCTTTCCCTTTTGCCATACCTATTGTACCTTTCAAATTTTGCTTATTTTTTATGTTCTTACACTAGAGAGATAATATGATGTTTACACATGTAGGTAGTTGCAGGTTGTATCCATTTGCTGTGCTTTAGGAGGTTTTCCTAACTTCTGTCTGGGTTCATTTGTTTTTTTACATGCAGAAATGCTATTGATTTTTGAGTGTTGACTTTGTATCCTGCTATAATATTGCATTTGGTTATTAAATCTACAGTTCCCTTGGTGAAGTTTTTGGGCTCTTCTATGCAGAGTATCACATCATCTGTGAATAATGAAGTTTCACTTCTTCCTTTCCAATCATTATTCCTTTTATTTCTCTTTCTTGTTTAATTTCTCTGGAAAATGTGGCCAGAACCATATTGCATAGGCATAGTGACAGTGGCCACCCATGGCTTGGTCTTGATTTTAAATGGAAGACTTTAAGTTTTTGTCCATTTAGTAAGATGCTGACTGTTCATTTGTCATAGAAAGTTTTCATCAGTTTGAGTCTCAGCATGTTTCCTTGAGTGTCTGGGTTCTGCCTGCCTTCTGCTGTGGCCAGGTTCAACAGGAAGGATCTTTCAGAAATCTCCCCTAAATCTGGATCAACACATATTAGGGACAGCAACAGTTGGGTCCATACATAGCTTCCCAAGTTTCTCTTCTTTAACACCAGCCTAAGAGCTATCCTGAAGCCATGGCCTTGGGTCTCCTGTGCCTGAGTCTCACCGTACTGGGGATCCATCAAACCCAAGTCCAAGATCCTCCTCAAGCCTTGCCCCTGAACCCACCACTGCACGAGATCCCCCTGCAATCAGACTTCCAGGATGTCCAGGTAAGTCTCCGCAAAGGCATCTGCAGAGAGGGTGGGCGAGAGGGTAGAATGGAAGAGATGTCAAGTGACTGAAGAGCAGTGCTGGGTGGGAGGTACAGGACTAGAGGAGTGCGGGCTCAGTGCATACCATGTGGGAACATCAGGAGTCCTTGCACACAGAGGAGGACTCTGAGGACTAGATTCCACCCCACCCCCACCCCCAGGCATTTGCCAAGGGGCAACCCACATCCCTGACTGTACAGGGAAAAATCCTCATGCAGGGTCCTTCCTGTACCACAAGGTCCTATAACCCGCCAGTTTCTCAGTATAGCCCCACCTCAACCAGAGGTACCTTGAGAACAGGGTCAGAGGGGTGACTCTGGTGCCATCACTGGGCTCTATTTATCATTGATCACACTTTCAGTTCCAGGGGAAGTGGTACACAACAGCTATAGCGGACAACACAATACGGTTTGAAAATATAACCCAGATGTACATGTACAGCACCAACTTCCAGCTGAAAGAGGACCATGGCTACAACGTAACCTCCATTGTTTTTGGGTAAAATGACTACCTCCCGCACTCCTAGAGTCTGCCCAGTGTCCCAGGCAAGAGGTGACCAAAGCTGAAGGATACTGCCACTCTTCTGTATATTCCATCCTGAAACTATCTTTCTGTCTCCATCCTTTCTTATCTCTTTCCTTGCCTCCAACACTCTTCAAGGGTGACTCCAGAGGAAATTAGCCAGGTGATGGGATAGGGTGTCCCACAAGGTGCGCAATCACACTAGATCCAATTTGAGACTTCACCCCAGGCTTCCAGCTAGATCTTATAAGGAAGTAATCATAAGGGAGACAAACTTCATATAATCCTAGTAGGCTCCGCTTCGGAGAGCAAGGCAGGATCATTGGTAATTTGTTGCCAACCTGGGCAACTTAATGTGATCCATGTCAAAATAAGAAATGGCAGTGCTCACTGTGATGTGAAATGGTTCGATCCCTGCTACCAACACCAACACCAAAAAAGTAAAAAGGAGGCTCATGATCCTAACTGGGTCAGGTGGACTCGGAGTCAGAGTCTCACCCTACAAGCCTGCAAAGTAGCCAAACACCGGTATGGTACCTGCTCAGGGACTGATGAGCAGTCAGACGGGAGCACTCCCTGGCCAGTCTCTGGGGCAGGGCCCGATCTGGGGCTCCTGCAATGGCCAAGGGTAGGCCCCACCCTACAGAGGATGTGTGGAGAACTTTAAGGTAAGGGATAGGTTATATGAGGTTAAGGAAGGGCGAGCCCGGGCTCAGACAACTGCAGCGAGTTCTGGCTCCTTTCACTGCGTAGATGGACTTGGGACATTTGGGAAGCAAGTATCACAAGGAAGTCACTTAATGGGGTTTTATTGTGGGGTTCAAGAATAGTGCAGACTAAGGGCAGAGGCCAGCTGTACCCCAAGCGCTAGGTCAGTGCTTGGTACAGAGAAGGATGGGGGTTCAGGGGAAATTGACAGGAGAGATGAGGTAAGTGAGCGGCAAGAGAACAGCGGGGTTCAGGGCCCCGTGTCTGAGCGCTGGGCAGGCTGAAGCAAGGCAGCAATGGAGGAGGCAAAGAGGAGCCATCAGCACCTGCCTCAGGCAAGGCAGAAGCCCAAGGGAGAAGGCTCTCGGGGTGCAGGGCGTGGAATGGGCGAGCCATAGAGCAGACTGGATGTCACAGGCAGAGATGGACGAGAGCCTCTGGAATCTGCCTGAGCCCTGTGCCCACCGTACCTAGCTCAGGAGACCAGGCTTACGTTATGGCTCTTTCCACCCCGACTCCCCATCTCTTTATCCCGCAGTGAAGAGGATTGCCTTGTCTGGAAGAGAGCATTTGTGCCAACCGTACTGCCTGGCCAGTTCACCCTGGAAAACGTTAGAAGTGAGTCCTCCCTGAGGGGGCTCTGGGATTGTGATTGGTATATCGCGTCCTCCCAGAAAGTTACGGACTCGCCAGAGCCTGCACAGGTGCTATTCTAGGAGCAGGATCCCCGCTTCTCACTGGTATGGAGCAAGGGGGAAGAACGTTCCTCCTTGTCTGACCACGAGCGACCCTTGCTTTCAACACTGCAGGATTTGACGGACTACAGAGCTACATTGTGAGAGTGGTCGCCACCAACTACAATCAGTTTGGCGTCCTATTCCTGAAGACCATTTACAAAAGCAGGATATACATCGAAATCATCCTCTTAGGTAGATCTTCACCTTATCCCCTCAGAAACATGGCTCCTGGAAAACCCTGGAGAGGGTGGCCCTACACCTAGGACACCAACATCTAATCTAGTCCAAGCTCCCTTTCGTGGGAGTTTTCCCACAGAGGACCCATGGAAAAAGGCTCAGGTCTCATTCAACTACTGGACATTATTTGCACGGTGGGACGGGAGGGACAACTCATGCTTTTCACCTGGAACTCTGATGTCCAAGGCTGGAGTTTTGGGAGTTTAAGGCTAGACTGTGATAGACACATAGCGAGACTGTTTTATAAACATTTACAAGGCGATTATGATCTTTCTGTTGCCTACTCAACATATGTCTTGACCACAGGGAGAACCAAGGAGCTGACACCTGAACTGAGGGAGGCCTTCCTCGACTTTTCCAACTCTTTCGGCCTCACTGAGGAGGATATTATCTTCACTGATCCCACGGGTAAGGCCCAGTCCAGAGAGGACAACAGGGTGTTTGGTTGTCCCAGTTCTGACACCGTCCAACTGGAAAGAGAAAAGGAGACTCAGACCCCTGCTCCAGTCACTGGAGTAGTAGCATCTCCCACCCTGGAGTCCATGAGTTCCTGTCTCAAGTACTTATTGTGACAATGTAACCAAGACCAACCCATAGCCCAGATGACAATTTCAGGTCCACAGACAGTTTCCTTGGGACAGGTCCTATCTATATGTTGGCTCTCTATCATGGGCCATCTTATCCCATTGCTTTGGGCCATGTTGTCCTGAGACATGGATTCTAAATGCCTGGGTATGTCTTGTGCGGACTCATCTCCTCTGGGACTTGCTGATGCCTGAGGTGGGAGATATTCTTAATTTCAAGGGGCCTGGTTTAGGCATGGAGGTTCACTAAGACCATTCAGGGTATGTACAAGGTATCAACAGGAAACAGACTGGAAGCCTTGGTTCTGGGCAATGGGGGAGCCATTCTCTAAACTGAATTCATGGGAACCCCAGATCTTTTGGGGCTTGTCAATTTGGGTCTGAGTTAGTCAGGAATAGTGTAGGAGTTCTGGAAGCCAGAGATTACAACACACACACACACACACACACACACACACACACACACACACACGGCTTTATCTGGTCTGATGTATGATCTTTGATCCCCCCCGCCCCCCACAGATCAGTGCATTGATTACTGAAAGAGAAAGAGAAGTGAGTATGTTTGGGCACAGAGCCAATAGCAGCCTAGGGTGGAGTGGAGAGGCCCCAGGCCTGCCTTTCGCTTCCCTCCACTGCCCCACTCCACACCACAGCCCACAACCATCTTTGCTCTGCTTTCCCCTCTCAGGCATCTCCTCTGTCTCCATCCCATGTTCATCCTGGTACTCATCTTCAAGGTATCAGCTGACTAGTCAACCACCTGGCACGCCAGTGAGAGAGCTGGAGGACCTACCAGTGCAATGTACCTCCCTCCCTACCCCTCCCGGCCATAACAAAGCCATCCCTGATGGAGCCCCTCTGGTCTGAAAAATAAACTCAAGCCCCCTGACCTTCAAGTGTGGACTTCTTATCTCCTGCAACATTAGGGAGGGAAGGACAAAGGATCGGCTCACGCCAGCAGCTGTTCCAGGGCCCACTCTCTCCATAGCCCAGTCTGACGTAGGGCCAAGGGAGAAGGCACAGAGCAAATAAGATTCTGGACTTTTGAAAACCATTGCTACCATGGACGGCCCCAAATCCCTGCTGGCAGCACATTGCCACACTCATCCTCCCTTAAGTCTGGTCTCTCTATTTCTGCCCCGGGCCCGACCCCAGAGTGTGCTAACAGGGATATCCTGTGTAACAGCAGCACCCAACCAGGTCAACCTTTGGGCTCACACTTGGCTGCTTGCAGCAGGCCCCACAACAGTATGCACAGTTCAGGTGTGGAGCAGAAAGGCCCTAGAAGGGGCATAAGGGGCAGCCAACCCAGCTCACCGGGGTTCTGTGGGTGCCAGAGGGATGACAGCAAAGACAGGAGGGTGCACGGTGGGTGGGTCAGAAGCAGAGGCCTATGCTAGTGCCCTGTGCCACAGCCCTGAGTCCTCGTGCCTGCGCCCAGAGAGCTGGGACTCGCCCTCGTCCTCAGTCTAGCGGAGACCATGTCCCTGCTGAGGCTTTCTGTTGCTCCCCCTGCCATACTGATGTCTGCACAACTGCACTTGCATTCTGAGACCAGTGCATGGCCAGAAGAGGTGGGAATATGCTTTAGAAACCAGAATCCTGGGAAGAAGGTTCACACGAGAAGACCTGTGTGCAGCCTGTCCTACATCGCGTTCATTGCTGCCGTCTTCGTCCAGGTTTCTTCTACCTTTGATACGATATTTGCTGGCGTCCATCACAGTACTGCCCCGGACAGGCCTGAGTTTTCACAGCTGAGACCGAAGGCAAAAAGGAGCGTTTAGGAGGAACAGTGCGCGCGGAGCAGGTCGGGGGAGGATGGCTTTAGTGAAGCAGGTGATCTTAGCAGGGTACAAAAAAAAACCTTTATTTTTCCAGGGATACCGTCCTGGCCACCCACTGTGTGTGGCAGGAACTTACAAGAATCTCTTCTTCTCCTTTAAAGGGAGCAGCCATTTTGGTTCTAAGATACCTTGTACCCCTCCCCCCTTGTAACTGTCACCCTTACTGGAATATAGAGGGACCAGTGCCAAGCAGTAACAGACTTCGCTCCAGGCCCTGAAGCAGCAGGCCACAACTGACACCCGGGGTCACAAAAGCTCAGAAGTCTGACCCAGTCCAGGCAAAAGATCACCTTGGTAGCTGAACTTCTAATGAGAGCTGCTGTCAGTGTGTGACCCGGAGGGATTCAGGGTAAGAAGATGACCTGGGAGCTGGGTGGCCTAAGCCCTACTAGCTGGATTGTGATACCGCTTCACTCTGCAGAGCTGGGATCTGGGGAACTATGAACAGGAACCCGCAACATAGGAGACACTGGAAGACACACATTTGATTTTTTTGTTTTGTTTTGTTTTTCAGGACAGGGTTCGAACTCATGACCTTGCACTTGCCAGGCAGGCACTTGTGCCACGGAGCTATCTCCCCAGCCCCTTGATTTTTTTTTTTTAAGAAAAAGTAGTGAAAGTGTCAGGATGTAATAGAACAGGCATCTCACTCAGGCTGCCCCAATCACCTCCCACGTACTCCCAGCCTCACTAAGCTCAACTTGGAAGAGATCAAGGTCCCAAAGCCGCGTTGCCTGTGTTTCTAGGCAGCCAGGTTCAAAGACCTGTCAGGGAGGCAGGGTAGAGGGGCTGGGGATCTAGGCCAGTGGGGAAGGTATTTTTTATTTTATTTTATTTTGTTTCATTTCATTTGTTTTTGGCGCAGGGTCTCACACAGATTCAGATTGAAGTAACCCTTCTAATTTTAGCCTCCCCAGATCTGGGCTTACAGCTGTGGGCCATCAAGCCTGGTCTCCATGGCTAGAGCATGCCCTGGGCCTTCGACCTGCAGGGTTGAACCTTGGTCCCTAAGCTTACCTAAGCAGGCACTTAGTCCACTGTGCTATTTCCCCTGCCCTGGTGGAATCTCACAATTTTGTTTGCAGGGTCATTGTGGGAAGGCAGCTTGATAAATGGTTGTCCCCAATGTCTTTGAGGTGGTGCAGCGGGTAGGCAGAGCTTGGTCATGTCTGGCTGAGCAGGAAAACTGCAGTCTGTCTTTTCTTTCTTCTATTTATTTATTGATTTATCTATCTATTTATTTATTTATTTTAGGGAAGGGTTTACAAGGTGTTCAGGGTCTCACTACCAGATTGGACTCTAGCGATCCACCAGTTTACAGCCTCCCAAGAGCTTCATTACAGGCACTCGCCACCATGCCAAGTCTCATTTGATTGTCTCAGTATGCCCCGGGGGGGCAGGGCCAGGCATGGCATCCCCTGGATTTGAACCCTAGTCCTTGAACCTGCTTGCAGGTGCTTTAATCCACTGAGGTATTTGGCCGGCCCTTCTTCCCTCGCCCATCCCTCTCCCCTCTCTCCCCTCCCCATGCCCCTCCTCCTCCTCCTCCTTTTTAGGAATATATTTAGTACAGGGTCTCACTACACAGATTGGACTGGCAGTGATCCTCCTGTTTTTAGCCACCCCAACGTTGGGATTACAGGCGTGGGTCACCCCGCCCAGTCTCAGTCACCATCTTAGCATGCCCCAGGGATGGGGCCGACACCCCACTCCTGAGGTAGATCCCCAGTTCCTCAGCCTGCCTAAGAGGCTCTCTAGTTCACTAAACTACCTGGCTGGCCTGCCTTTTCTTTCAAGGGTTCCTGTCCTACATCGCGTTCATTGCTGCCGTCTTCCTCCAGGTTCCTACCTTTGATACGATATTTGCTGGCGTCCACTACAGTACTGCCCCGGACAGGCCTGAGTTTTCACAGCTGAGACCGAAGGCAAAAAGGAGCATTCAGGAGGAACAGTGCGCGCAGAGCCGGTCGGAGGAGGATGGCTTTAGTGAAGCAGGTGATCTTAGCAGGGTACAAAAAAAAAGCTTTTATTTTTCCAGGGATACTGTCCTGGAAAAGGGAGCGAGGATGGGATGGGTGCTTGGAAGAGACCAAAGAGCCTTTCTCGCTCAGAGCCTGGAAGGTCCCGCGCTCTCCTGTACCCACCATAGAGTTACTACAGGGCAACCACCACAGAATAGATTGGTGGGAAACAGCGGCAACTAGCTGAGATGTGCAAAAGAGAAAGCCCACGGCCACTTCAAGGATGGGTTCGTTCCAGCCATTTCCTGCACCTCCTGTAAGTGAGACACGTGACCAAGAACAGGTCTCCCGGCTTAGCTAGAAAGAAGGGGCTGGCCCGGCATGCAGCACACTGTCCTTGCTGAGCTAGGCCTTAGCTCCACCAGCGGGAGAGCAGGCCTTGCTGACGTGACTTCTGCAGCTGCGCATCACTGCTGAGGGCCGGAGAGCCACCCACCGCCATCTTTTCTGTACCTTTCCTCAACCTCGCTTCCCCATCGGTAATGTAGGAATGATGATTGGTATTTCCTGCGTCTACATCTGTGAGAATAAATGAGGAAATAATAGAAAAGACTGGAATACAAAGAAGGCTGACACCTGGGAAATCCTATTTTTTATTTATCTCGATCCTACTGGATCCCGGCATAAGATGACTCACACTGGATTAAATCTGGAGAGAAAGCCTCATGGCCTGGCCTCTGCCTGAATACTCGACATAATTCTCCCCTTGTCCTGGTCATGATGGCCATTGCCCTGCTGTCCAGTGCTAGTTCTGCCTCACCGCCCTTGATCCCCGCGAAGCATCAGGATATCAGAGGTCCCAGTCCAGTACTGGGCATATACATGCTTGATGACCAAGGGTGCAGGAGACCACAGGCAGGGAACACTTTGTGGCTGCAGTCTTAGTCTGAGCAAATCTGAGAGGCCGGGAGGGGCTAGGAGCACTCATCTTGGGCTGTCAGCGCCCCGCTCCACACCGTCTCTGATGATACCGATGCCGTCCTCTCCACCAGCCCTGCCCTGCCCTCCTCCCTGTTCATTTGTCCCGTTCTAGCCTTTGTGTGTCCCTCCCCATTTTCTTCCCAGTCTCCCTCTCCGTGGCCGTAGCATCCTTCCCCTACAGCCTGTACAGGAGGAGAGTACTCCATCTGGTATGGCTGCTTCTGTGGCTTAAATGTGTGTGTCCAACCTGTGATCCCCAAGTGATAATATCTAGATGTGGGGCACTTATTTATTTATTTGTATGTATTTAGCACAGGGTCTACAGGGTCTCACCGCACAGATCAGACTTGCAGTGAGCCTTCCTGTTTTTCAGCCTTCCAAACCCTGCGATTACAGGCACGCACCACCCTACCCAGTCTCAGTTCCCATGTTAGCGTGTCCCAGGGGCAAGGGCAGCAGGCAGGGGGTCAAATCTCTGGCCCCTATGTCTGCCAAAGCAGGCGCTTTAATAACCTAAGCTATCCAAGCAGCCCTAGTGGTGGGGCTTTAAGAAGACAGCTAAATCATCTTCTGAAAAGGAGGAGCATCATAATAAAAAGGTTCCAGCAGGGAACTAGCTAAATCCTTTTTGCTTCCAAGTCTTTGGCCATGTGAAAACAGCTAGACAGTGCCAACCATGAGGAACAGGCCAGACACCAAGCTTGCTGGGTTCCCTGAGGACTGCCCTTCCTCCAGAACTGTGGGAAGTAAATTTTCCATCACTTGTAGATGATTTCCGTCTGTGGCATGAGAACATGGAACAGCTATGCGCTGCTCTGTCATAGTGACTGGGATCAGGTCGCCAGGACCCCAAGCACTCACACACAGGAAAGGATGGGCCTTCAGGTCCAAGAAAGAGCCAGGTGCTGCAAGACTGCCACCACTCTTCTGTCTGAATGACACCTGGATCCGTACTTTGTATTCCACAGTGCTCTGGATTTTCCAAATGTGTGTCACCAGAGGACACCGAAACCACACTCAAACCATGCATGTCACCATGCCACATTGTGTATTTTTGATCCTGTCGGGCTTGACAGTTTCTCAGACTTCCCTTGGTTTTGAAGACTTTAGCAATGTGGTATTCATATTTACAAATCTGCCTTGAACTCAATGTTTCACTAGAAGATGGCATTCTAAGTCATGGATTGGCTTCTCTCTCTCTCTCTCTCTCTCTCTCTCTCTCTTTCTTTCTTTCTAACTTGGTGTATCTTTCCTTCTTTCAGTCTTACCATTTTAACTTTTAAATAAATTAATGATTCAACATGGGAAAATTATCATGGTTTATCCAGCTAGGACCTCAATCTTATCTCAAGTGTCCTTCTTTGACACTGGTGGAGGAAGACTGAGCCCAGAAGAGGAAGCCAGGTGCAGCCAGAGGTGGAGCCACAAGCCCGGAAAGCGAGACGAAGGAGCGAGGCAACAGCAGAACTTTGTTTTTTTAAATGTAGATCACCCTCATAGTGATTGTCCTTGTCCTGTTTTCAGCCGCCCAAGTGCTGGGACTACAGGTGCACGCCATCATGCCCAGTCTCGGTTGCCATCTCAGCATGCCCCAGAGGTGGGCTGGCTCGGCACACCGAGGATCGAACCCTGGCCTCTGCGCTCTGCCTAAGCAGGGGCTTTAGTCCCCTGAGCTATCTGGCCAGGGCCCCCACACAACTTTGATTCTGGGGCAAAGTGAATTTCAGACTTTGGGCTTTCATCCCTTGGGAAGTGGTTTTGACCCGCCAGGGTGTAGCAGGTTTTGTAGTACCTTGTCGATTCAGGGGATTCTCAGGTTATCCAGATTGCAGAGGTTCTTTGGAGTGGGACAGGTGCTGTTAGCAAAGTTGACTTTGTGAGTCTAATTGTGTGGCTGCCAGGGACTTGTGGATGTGGGTAGGAGTTTGCTCAAGATAGGTGGCCATAGGCAGTGGGAGGACATGGCCTGAATCAGTGGAACCCAGCAGCGTGGGAGGAGGCACCACGTAGCTGGAGGACCAGCACCGTCAGGAGGAGGTGGCTTAGCACAGGAGAGCATCCCAGGGAAGTTGCTAGGGCTGGGCAGCAGCAAGCTGCTCTGGTCCTGGTGGAGCCAGGCCGAGCTCCTAGGGAAGAACCACTCGGGCTGCCATGTACCTTAGCAGGCCAGCGTCTATCTCAGCAACCCTTGGCCCAGTGGGAAGCACCCAGTCCTTTTTCACTGCAGAATGTGTCATCCAGGAAAGGTGATTCTGAGAGTCCTGAGAACAGAGCAGGGGCTAACTGTGCCCCTGGGCCAAGGTCTGGCCATAAGCTCGTACTTAGGCCCATCATCTGGCCTCCTGAAAATGGCATTTCCGAGGTTTCACAGCCATCCCAAGGGAAAGGACTCAGTCGCAGCTCGCAGCATCGTTTTCCTCTGCTCCTTGCTCGCCTCTCTGCCATTTAAGCCTCCACGGCTGACCTAGGGCAGACCTGCTCCTTGTGTCTCTCATGGTGGGGCTGGGCACTGACTAGGAGCTATGCTTCCGGAAACCAGAGGGCAGTCGGTGTGTATTCCTGAGATGTGCGAGCTGAATCACCAGGAAGCGCTTCTTTATCCTCAGGCAGATTCACCCCAGCGGGGCTCAGAGTTATTTCTGGGAAACTGGTCCAAAGGATCATCCTCCCAGGAGCCTCCAGCAGGTTAGGCATAAGTCATCCAGATTTGTCCGGCTTTGGGCCACTTAAATCCTGGGTGTGGAATGGATTCGGTTGCAACTGCTGCTACATGGGAAAGCAGTGGCACTCTGTCCTACCGAGCCTTGTCTCTCTCCTCACAAGCTTACCTGAGGACTTTCAGGCTTCCGAGGGCGCCTCTCTTTTCTTTTTCAGAAAAGGAGAGAGAGAATTTTAATAATTTATTCAGGGGCCTGGCGGGATGGCTCAGTGGTCTAAAGCACCTGCTTGGGAAAGCTTTGGCGGCTTCACGGACCGCGGTTCAATCCCCGGCACCACATGCTGCGCCAGCCCTGCCCTCGGGGTGGGCTGAACCGGCCATAAAAATGAGCGAATAAACAAATAAAGGTTCTGAAACAAGAAAGAAATAATAAATAAAATTTTTTTAAAATTAATAATTTATTCATATAATTGTGCATATTCTCTCTTGAGGCTACACCAAAACTCAAGCAATAGTTTTGTTATTATTATTTATTTTTTATTACTTTTAATAAGAAATAGCACGTGACACTTCCAAAGCACATTTGTAGCACATTCCCAATAACTGACGCAATGGATATTGCTGTCCTCACAGTAGCTATGCAGAGCACAGGGTGTGGACATGACAATTTTTCTCATCCTTGTTGATACGAAAAATTTCTTCTCATTGAACTAAGAGAAAGTAGTTGTATACATAGTCTATTATTATTATTTTTAAACAGACTAAAAAACAGTAGAAAAAAACTATAAGTAATACAAATTTTACTAAACAAAATAATAGGATTCAACGATGGTTATTATAATGTGTCATACTGTTTTCAGATTAGTTGTATAGATTACCAGGCATAGGTGTGCAAAATTTGCCAAAAAATTTAGAAGAAATTAAGAAGAGAAGAAAAAATGAAGAATTACCTTCTCCTTTCCATAGATGAGCAAAATGAGCAGCACGGTTTCCCCAGCTATCCTGTAGGGGCACACAAATCCGTCTTCCTCCCTTCTTTCCTTCTTTTACCCTTTTCTTCATCCCTGTTGTTCATACTTGCAGGTAAAGATGGTGAACCATGGAGCGGCCTCTTTCTGATGAGACGGCAGGGGAGTGGGCGGGGCAGCCCTGCAGGGCTAGCCCAAGGACAATTGCAGCAGCCATGGGCGGAGCCCCAGAATGGCAGGTTAGTTCCTGGCATCCCAGGGCATGGTGCCACCCAGGCAGCATGGGTCGCTGAAGGTGCCACCCTTCCAGGCAGTGTGTATCTTTCCGTTCCCTCCTTGGCCAGTGGCCCAGTGTGATGAGTTTGAATGAGAACCGGGGCCTGCAATGTGTAGCTTACCTTGGAGCCTAACAGTCAGCCCGAGTCTCCGCTGAAGCTCTACAGAGGGGGTGAGCCTCTGGCCTGTGCGACACAGCGGGCTGTGTGTATCGCCGAAGGCTCTGAAAGGCTCAGTGTTACCAGTCTATACCACGGGGCCCACCCAGCCACCTCGTGCAGAGTCTCACATTTGCTGTGTAGCATTAAGCCTTCCTGAAAGCCCTGCTGGACTCTCAAGGGAGTACAGAGAACCTGTTAAGGCTTGGGTCTAGATGCCTGCCAAAACCTCAGAGTCGCAGGTAACACTTTTTAGGGATGGAAGGATCTAGAGTGTTTGATGCTGGAATCAAGGGTGTGTATATACTAGAATGAGTCCACTGACTGGTTTGGCATAAGTTCTGAGGGTGCATAACGAGAAGACCCTCCCTGGTGTGATCACTACCCCCTCTAAAAGTGTGCTTAGCCTGGGTAGAATATAAGGGACAGAAAGAGATGACTATGGCCTGAAACCTCTACAAACTTCGAGGTATAATAAACCTTTCTCTCTTTACCTTTGGAGTTAGGTATTTGTCTCACCGATGAGAAAAGTAAGACAGGACCTTTGTGCTTTAACTCAGCCTATAGGAGGCCTCCTTAGTAAGGCAGGGTGCCACGCATACTGCAGTGAATCGCAGCTCCTCTAGCCTCTGCCAAGTAGCTGGATCTGAGAGGTTAGCAAAGGCGAAATAAGGAATTCAACCCACCCCTCCATACCAGGTTCACTGATTCCCATCCTGGATAAAGAATTTTCAGGATGTCTCAGGCATTTGAAGCATTTATTAGAAAATTAGGTCACACATGAAAAAAACATACAGAGAAACATTACAGTTTGGAGCTGGGAATAGTTGTACATTTTTGAGGTGGTGAAAGGCAGACAGCCATCCACTGAAGTACACTAGCGCACTCTACAGGCCTGGGGCTGTTTTTGTTTTTGTTTTGGATTCATAATTTACACATCCTCAGAGGCCCTGGATTTTTCTCAGCCTTCTCTTTTATTTTAGGGTCAGCCTCCTGTTGCTTGCTTTTTAAATTGAGGCAATTTAAAGTGCTTGCTTAAGCAGAGTACAGTGACTGGGGTTTGATCCCCGTTATGCGGTGCTGGCCCTTCCCCCGGAGTGCCCCCCCCCCCCAGACAGCGACTGAGACTGGGCATGGTGGTGCATGCCTGTAATCCCAGCGCTTGGGAGGCTGAAAACAAGAGAATCACGACAGCCCGATCTACACAGTGAGACCCTCTAGATTCTATGGACCCTGTCCTAAACACGTAAAAAGATTGAGGCAATGTATGTATTTTTTTCAATGGGTCTGATACAGAAGGAGTCTACCTCTAATTAAAGGTATCCTGATACAGGGCTGTCTTGAGTAACCTCAGGTAAGTCCTGGGTGTCTTAGTGGTATTGCTCCTGGCTTAGGGAAAGTCCTGATCTTGCCTAACCAGGCAGTAAAAGTCTATCTTGATTAATCTCTAGGAGATACAGTACCATCAGATTTTTTTTTTTTTTTTTTAGTTTTTAATTCATAAAACCATCACTTTGTGACAGTTTGGAAAAACATGCAGAGGCATAGAAAACGTTATTAGTTTCTCAAATCCAGGATTCCAGCCAGTCATTGATGGGTAGGCAGCATCGGACGCTGCACCGATCTGTGAAGCTGCACTTGCAAAGCTGTCAGGATGTACCACAGCATCCTCTTTGATAATAGCCTGGGTTTCACCTGTGCTGCTGTTAGAGCCGTGGTTCTCAACCTGTGGGTTGTAACCCCAGAGGGGGTCGAATGTCCAAAACACAGGGGTCAGTATTTACATTCTGAATCATAACTGCAGCAAATTTACAGTTTTGAAGTAGCCAGCAAAATTATTTTTTGTTTGGGGTCACCGCAACATGAGGAACTGTACCGCGGGGCCCCGGCATTAGAAAGACTGAGAACCACTGTGTTAGAGCATCTAGGCTAATTCAGCTTCATGGAGTGGCTTTGATTATCATTTTTATGTTTGAACTTAATACTAACCTACATTATGCACTATTTACTGACAACTCTGCAGAGGGCCTCAGTCTCACCCACTCACCTATATGGCACACGGGTGAGGAAGTAAAAGGGGGAATATCCTGAGTTGAGAAGCTCCGGGATGACCTAGTGTCCTCTGTGGAGTAAAAGGCCCTGTCTCCAAAAGCTCGTGGCTTTTATTACTAGCAACCAGGAGGTAGGCGGGGGACCAGCGCAGAGTGCATGGAGAAAAGGAACTTCATAGCTATACCAGACACAGAGGCCTCAAACTGACAGTGCCAGGCTGGTACTTCATGCCAGGAAGGCAGACTTCTTTTTGAGTCTTGTAGCCTCAGCTGAGAAGTTACCCCGTGTCTTAGTCCTGGAGTCTCACAGGTTTCTACCTGAGGCTCCATGTTAGCATCAAGCCTGGAGGCGGCTCTCACCCGCATGTGACTGCTTTGCTATTAGTGGACCACCAATGCCCCTACCAGAATTGATAACATTCTTTTAGACAATTAAGGGAATGTTTTATAGCTAGCTCTGCAAATTTTAGCGAATAGGGTGAAGGGGTGGCCAGGCACAGGTCTCAGCAATGGCTTCGTTTCTGAGAACAGAGCCGTACGGCTGTCTCTCACCATGTTTTAACCATGTTTGATGCATCTGAGATCTAGTTTCTGGATTCTGGTGTTGGACAGGAAAATTAGAAGCAGCTATACTTGTTGAAGTTAAGATGGAAGGGTGTGCTTGGCTTTGTGTCACCAGAAACACAAAGGCCGCATGCATCGGGAGAGTGCTGCTCGGATGGCAGAGGAACAGGAAATGTGAAGATGAGTCAGGCTTTTGGATTTTAAAAGATATACATCCTTCCCTGGGTGTCTCTCATTGAATCTCTCTGGATGTGATTGACAGACATCACCTCAGGGGTTACCAGTATACAACTTGTCCACAACTAAGTCTGATTTAATCACATGCATATGTGATCCTTGTGCTTGAACTTTTAGCAATGTTTGAGTGCCGAAAAGATTACAGGATTTCAGGCCACAACATCTGGCCTGCATGTACTTCAGTCTATAGGTTTAGAGATTTCCTGGTGGTTTATTATTGTTATGGATGCTTCTCTTAGAACGATAGAAAGAAAATGAACCCCGGAATTGTCCAAATTTAAGTGAATAGAGGAGGAACCTTAGGGTTCTAAGGAAGATTAAGATCTCTATTTTTCCATATATAATAACTGTAACTAGAGAAAAAATAATTCCCATGGCCTTTTTCTTGAAGAGGCAAATTTATTGGCCATTGTGATACATTAGATATGGTAGAAACCTTTGCAATTATTAGTGTACTTTGTAATGCCTCTGTAGCAATTTAAATCTTTCTCTAATCTCTTCCTGTAGAGGAGGTATGGACCATAGCAGTACAGAGGCACTGTGCTAAAAGTGGGCAGTTCTTCCCATTCACAATATGTGTCTTTGCTAATATTTTTGACACAGCCAGTGAGACATATGGCCATCATTTGCAGGTATAGCTGGGGACTGGTATAATATATGGAATTTACATTTTATATGTAGCCTTCCTTGTAATTTAATCACGCACTATGGAGTCCACCAACAAAACTGGTGCTAAATAAGGCTAGACACATTCCAGGACGAGGAAATAGCACAACATTTTTTCAACTGATGGTGTTACCCTTGTGTGACGGGCCCTAGAGGATGCCATATATTTCGGAAAACCTACCATGCCGCAGGCCCTTGAAGAAGGAATTGTAAATGCAAGTGCAAGGGCTGGAGAGATAGCTCAGCGGACTTAGGCAGATGCAGGTGCCAGGGCTTGATCCCCAGTCCCAGCTGTCATGCTGGCCCTGCCCCCAGGGTGCACTGAGCCAGTAACCTAGTCCGGAATCCAGTCCGGGCGTGATGGCACGTGCCTGTAATCCTGCCCTGGGGAGCCTGAAAACAGGAGGATCGCTATG